>JBBPKI010001068.1:0-15150 GCA_038089155.1 Nevesoporus exiguus
CACCGCTATTCCATATCTCTCGCAAGAAGTCATTGTCTGCGTCTGGGTGCGGTGTTACGTCCGCGATCCCGACTACGCGAGCCTCGGTCACATGGAGATACGCCAGCTTTGAATGCTTGTCACGCAGAGCAGTAGCAAGGTACGCAAATGTCGGTCGGGGATCCGACGTTCCCATGTCTGAGAAAATTATAAATAAAGATAGGACCATCCGGATGCGCGCAGCTACCCTACCTTGATATGTGCTCCAGGGACTGATGCGAACACCAACGCGTTCCGGGCCAACGGCATTCACGATAGCGTCGACAACTTCCCTGGTGAATCTCGTACGTCCTTCCTCGTCTCCACCCCACTTGTCCGCCCGTTTGTTCGACGTTGCTTGAAGGAACTGATCTGGGAGATAACCATTTGCGCTGTGCACTTCCACACCATCGAAGCCAGCTTCGTGTACCGCGCTGCTAGCCGCCTTTGCGTACGCGGCAATGTAATCTTGTATTTCGGCCTCACTCAACGAACGAGGCGGCTTCGACTTGCCGGTCAGGGTGACAGACGATGCAGAAACGTATGGGGATGGTGGATCCTGCCTCTCAAGCACATCTATATCCGCAGCACGACCGAGAGCCCATAGCTGGAGAAATATGTACGATCCCTTGGCGTGCACTGCGTCCGTCACCTGAATATTATTCACAATGTGTCGTGAGACAAGTGCGGGGGACGCCTGACGACGAAAATGGATGCTTACCTTCTTCCAACCTTGTATTTGCTCGTCCGTGTAGATCCCTGGGACATGCGCGTACCCCCCTGCGTCCTGTGAGATGAAGGTGCCTTCGGTGATAAGCAAGCTTCCTGGCGCGGAAGCACGCTGGGAGTAGTACACTGCGTGATGCGGCCCGGGAACGTGTGACGCATAGGCTCGGAAACGGGTCAAAGGGGCGAGGACGACGCGATGCTGGAGCGTCAGTCTGCCGACCTTGACTGGCCTGAAGAGTGCAGGTGTCTGCTGGGTGGACGTCATGGTCGGGGTGAGTTAAAAGGGATGATACTAGATGAGAGAGACTGTGCGATGGTGCTGTGCGCTGGTCAACTTGCATGCCACGCATTTTATACTCATGGAACGAGCGAAACTGGTGCTGAGTAAGAGGAAGTCGATGGATGATGATCAAGCACGAAGCGCACTTTGTAAGGTAGATCGTTTGAAAGTCCCACAGTCCAAGAGTAACCCGTCCCGAAGGGTTAGTCATCGCGTTATTTCCTTGGGTTTGTATCGTTGAGATAGAAATGATAAGAGTACCGGTAAGCTAGCAACTATCCGGCCCTCGACTTGCTACGAGCTTGACCTAGTCCACGCCTGAGCACATCACCCTTTGCATTCGTCTCCTTTGCATCAATCCCACATATATGGCGCAATGTGCTGCATCGCTGCTATTGACTCTGACCAACTGAGATGGCATGTTTCCCGTTGGCAAGGCCCTGCGTATTACGAGCGTAGAACTGTTGCAATTTTTCACGTTTGATCTTTCGGGGGCACATCGTGCAATGTGCCCCGAATGAGGTTCGTGAGGACCGGAGATCTTAATCATAAAATTGAGAACCAATATTCGACCGCTGCGCTGAACTCCTAGGGCTCGCTGCATGCGCTTGTACGGTAACAAGTGTTCGAATTCCATGGGCCACACCTTGAACACCGGTGGATGCCATGACACATCTGTATGTCGCTATGTTTACGGCTGAGGCTGAAAGCGCTGAAGAGCGGGAGTGTGGATGACCAACGGGGAGCGCGCATCGCGGTAACTTATGCATGACTTATCACTTAACATCAGACTTATCCTGGCACACGTGTTTAAGACAAGTCCAAAAGGGGGCTTACTGCTCACACGACGCTGAGAATCCGCGCTACCTCCAAAATTTTTATGGATTTTACGAGACTAGGTTTATGTCACGACGTCATGATGGTCCAGTCAAAGTCAACATCAACGGACTATGGGTGTACAACGCATGTTCCATCTAAACACCCAGTGCTTGCAATTTCGTCTCGGCATCCTCCCACAACTGCAGTGCACTCTTCGATTCGTCCAAGATATCCCATCGTCCAAAAATCTCTTGCTTCATAGTTTCCATCCCTTCCTTCTCATATGAACTAATCCCATGCTCATCCAGGTCATCCCCATCTCTCGTCCCGTCGTAGTATCCGGGTGCTTGGAACGTGTACATCCAACCAGTCGATAGCGAAAGGCTAGCGAGCCAACGAGCGAACGGGAAGCGGATTTCTTCGTAAACGTGGAGAGCGTCTCGGACACGAGAAAGTGATGTCAGTGGATGCGTCAATAGCCGGCCAAGTATATATGCATCCTAGACCTGTCTGAGCGACAACAAAAGAGTGACGGGAATGGTATGAGGGACGCACGTCCATTGCTTGACCCGCACCGGCACCAAAGTGAGGTGTCATGGCGTGACACTGCCGAGTTCAATATTTCATTAACGGAAGGACCCTACGACGAGCAACACGAGAAGGACACACCGCATCCCCTATAAGTGCGACCCTGTTTTGCGTGCAAAATGGGAGTGGTTTTACGACGTGCATGGCCCACTTTGACGGCTTTTCACAGAGCTGTATCGTGTGTGGTCTGCACTAATCCAGTTTATTCGGCGTAAGGAAGCTCACCTTTACTACTGCCCTCACACTAGGCTCGAAGTCGTCAAAGTATTCAACTAGCTCATCACGGGTCGTATCGGATACCCAGCGTCCCTCGTAGCGTGTTCCCGTTAAACTCGGATCGCACACCATTCCTACGACGTTAACGATAGAGCCTTGCACAATCGGATAGGTGACAAGATACTAATAGTAGCAGATAAGTGGATCAGAATATCCAGGAAAAAACAAGCATATCTACCCTGCCCTTTCCGACGCGCTGTATACCAGGTTAAGATGTCAAAGTAGGCACGCTGCAATTGAACGCTTACTGTGGTGAAATCTTCTAACGCAGGATTTTCTGGGTCTTCTTTTCTTAACATCTCTGCGGGAACAAGGCAGCGATATACGGTCATCCCCGTAAAGATCGCGTCGACGTATTGCTTGAGATCTGTCGTGCCATCCCCGCCGCCTTGGGATGCCACTTCAAACATCGTCCCCCGAACTGCAGAGCGAACTCCATCAGCTCCAATAAGTACATCGGTCGTCGCCGCAGTTCCATCTGCGAACTCGAGTCTGATAGGTGATGCTGAGTGCGCATCTTGTTCTGGCTCCATGTAGCTGACGAGGCGCTTCTTGGGGTGCATCATGCATGATGTCGGGAGATGCCTTTCTAAAATGGCTATCATTTGTTGACGATGCATGGAGGAGGGCCCTACTTGAATTAGCCTATCAATCGAAACAGAGTTAGATTATTGCAAACAGGCGAACATACGACGATGGAATCTTTGGAACCAGAAGTATCCGCCCTCGCGTATGTCTCCCCGCCTTACTCTGGGCCCTGATGCGATGGTCAGACAGAAACCGGTACATCGAAGACTGCGACTTGCCGAGGGTACTCTCGGAACCACGGGCAAAAATTTCTTTGAAATCGTTGAATAGCCCAAGGTCAATCAAAATTCCATGCGCTTTCTGCCATACAGTAATCCCCACCCCAGCGCTGTAGATAGAATCGTGTGCTTCATATAGGTCAATGGGTATAGAAGGGTCATATTTTCCGATTGTGATGGCGAGGATGAGGCCGCCAACACCAGCGCCACTGCGAAATTATTCAAGTAATAGTCAAGCAAAAGATATCTGCTCACCAAATTGCTACACGGAACTTGGGTCCCGACTCGGGAGGAAAAACAGGCGGAGCTGACATTGCGTTTCAGTAGAGTGAGAGGAAGCAGGGGGTGGTATCTGGCCCGCAGAAACATATGTCACCTTTATGCCGGCCGTGAATCGGACACACCTGGCCATTCGTCACCTTGTCCGGTCAAAACCCATGTCATTTACGTGATCTCCGCACAGTCAAGTGCGATGATCGTCCTAGATACGACGCTATAAACCAGCTCATACATTCTATATTAATCAACACTAGTTCGCGGTAAAAACTAGAGCAATTCAAAGCTTACAAGATGGAACGCCAAAAGCGGTGGCGATGTATCCTGTGGTGTGTCTGAGCCCCATAAGCCTTCATAAGTATTGTTACATCTGTCAAGCGTCAAATAGTAAGCCGCATTTCAACCCGAACACGAAATTTCTCACCGTTCTGGCTCCGAACACAAAAATATGCCTCTGTTCGCTACCCTCTTATGATGTACAACAGGGATCTTGGCGTGTCTGGGGTGGCCTCATGCAGCTTGACAAAGTAGCGGCCAGGACACTGAGCCTAACGAGAGCGCTGAGCGCTTGACACTTCGTTCTGGGAGTCTGCAACAGGCAAGCACTAGGTTAGCATCTCACTCACACCTCACTGGCGCCAGTGATGCCACCAAATAAATAGACTGCTTCATCTGTAGAGCAGGCTAAATAACGTTATCGTTTGACTCCTTTTCTATGGGCCGGTGGGAGCTTCTCCATGCGTATCGGAGTCAGTTGTTCTGGGAAGATGCAGGACCGCTTCATGATGAACACAGCTCTGCCACTGGTCGCAGCGATGGCAGGCCCTTAGTTTCCTTCTTTGCTAGCAAGAAACAAGTGGAGACCTCGGCTAACTGAGGCCCAAACTGTAGATGTTATATATGGTTATGCAACCGAGTGTGCTTGAAGAGGCGAGGTGGTGCCGGGGTTAGATGGACCACTAGTATGGCCGAGGCAAGGTACTCATACATGGCGACGGGGGACATTGTCCATGTGATCAACACGTGGATGATGGAGCACTGACCAGCGCACTGAGTGTTCTGTGTTGCATTCCCACGAAAGATCGTGTGGGCCGAGGATTGGAGTGTTGGAAGGACTCACCAACAATTGAGTCGCAGACGAACTATTTCGGAGAAATATCCCGAAAAGGGTTATCAACATTGTGTAAGATGGTAAGATAGGACAGGTGATCGGCACTGATTTGAGCTCATTCCATTCAGCATCACGCCCGGGTCCGACGGCAGAGGCGGCGATGAAGTACTTTTCCACCCGTGGACACCCAGGCGAACGGTCGTTCGAGGACGTAAGTCGCGCCGCCTGTTATCCCCCATGCCGACCTTACCATATGAACTTGGGACAGGTTGTTCTCGCTGGCCTCGCTCCGGACGAGGGGCTCTACATTCCAAAAGACATCCCAGTTCTCCCAGAAAACTGGAAATCTGAATGGGCACATCTTTCTTACCAGGAGCTTGCCATCAAGATCCTCTCGCTTTTCATCTCCTCGGATGAGCTTTCCCCAGCTGATCTCGCTTCGCTTGTTAACAAGACATACGCCGTGGGCCCGTCCGCGTTCCGCGATCCGTCTATCACGCCCCTAGTTCAACTCGATCTCAAAACACACATACTCGAACTCTTCCATGGGCCCACCTATGCGTTCAAGGACCTTGCGCTCCAACTCGTTGGGAATCTCTTCGAATACTTTCTCAATAGACGCAATTCCCGTAAATCCGCCGAAGAGCCGCCAGAGAGGCTCACCGTCATTGGTGCAACCAGTGGTGATACCGGAAGTGCTGCTATCTACGGCCTGCGCAACAAAGCCAACATATCCGTTTTCATTCTCTTCCCTCAGGGTCGGGTCTCCCCCATCCAAGAAGCTCAGATGACGACCATCCTTGACGAAAACGTCCATAACTTGTCTGTCAGCGGGACATTTGATAACTGTCAGGCAAGTATGACTCCTATTGTGTTGTACCGACAGGTAACGCTTCCCACAGGATATCCTCAAATGCCTCCTAGCAGACAAGGAATTCAATAGAAAGCATCACCTGGGAGCAGTGAATTCCATCAATTGGGCCCGTATCCTCGTACAGATCGTTTACTACTTCTCTGCCTACTTTCAACTGCTTAGCAACCCCAACGTCGATGTCGACCGTTCCGAGGTCCAATTCGTCGTGCCCACCGGAAATTTTGGCGACGTCCTCGCAGGGTACTATGCTAAGCGTATGGGCTTGCCTATGGAAAAACTTGGCGTTGCGACGAATTCGAACGACATTCTCGCCCGATTCTGGAAGAGCGGGTCATATCAGAAAGTCGATCCTGCTGCCGGTCCTGTAGCTGGCGGCGTTCACGCAACCATTAGTCCTGCCATGGACATTGCGGTATCAAGCAACTTTGAACGATTGCTCTGGTACCTCGCCTATGAGAAAGCAGCAGCGAGCGACGAGAACTCGAAACGCACAGTCGCGTGTGACCAGGTACACAGCTGGATGTCTGCGGTCAAAAACAAGGGATCCGTCGATCTCTCGGCGGTGCTTGAGGGCGCACGAAGGGATTTTGTCGCAGACAAGGCGAACGATGAGCGGGTGAGATTCAACGTAGGTCTGGGTGCGCAACTAGGTAACCTACTGGTCACAGACGATCGCCACCATCCGAAAATACTACGAGACCAAGTCGTACCTCGCCGACCCGCATACCGCCGTGGGACTACATGCCGCTGAGGTGTTTGCAAAGTCCAAGTATGTCTAGTAATTGTAAATCGTTCCCTGGGCTCACTGTGCCCGTCACAGCCCAGCCACGACTGTTCAAGTCGTACTTTCCACAGCCCACCCTGCCAAGTTTGCCGAAGCCGTCCAGGAGGCCCACCCTTCGTTTGATCCCGAGACGGTGTTTGGTAACCTCTTGTCACGTGAACGTCGTGTACAGGCCATAGTAGGCGCGGAAGAGGAGCTCATTGAGCTTGTTAGGAATGCAATAGACAGGGTTGCGAACGCCCGTGAACAGAATTGAGAGGTGGTGTTACATATCTATGATGCACTTGGTAAATAGATTAAATTGTACCACGACGAAGCATCACAAACTGACGAGGTTAGACGTTCTTCGAGTTCCTGAGCTGGTCTCAGACGTATTTTTTCCTGCTACGCATTGATGCTATTGCAAGTGGCACTAGGTCATGCAGTACGCACGGACTTGGAAAGTCTTTTTGCTGACAATGTCTGCAATGTCATACACGTCGTCGCGTAGTCTCCCGCAGACACGCAGCCATAAATTTACAACTTGATGCTTACGGTTTGCATGTTGCAGGAATATGCGAGCAGCCGTCATTTGATAGTGCCTGTCCGTCTCAAAGACTTCATCGGAAAAGCATTCCCTACCGTAAATCTAAGAGATCTCGCCGAGTCTCATGGTACTATCGACGCTGACAAAACAACTGATAGGACAGGCACGGCTCACAGAGCACCCATAAAGCGGTGAATAATGAGCCCAGAGAAACCACGAAGCTCTGGCAGATATACCAGAGCACACATAGTGTCATTGGCGACAGTGACTTAACGAACACTTCTTTGTATGATCAGGTGACGGCGCAGTAGGTTGCCCAGCTCGGATATAGTATACATCAGTGACGCGACGGAAGACCGACTCTCCTGCCTGGCAAGGTTAGGAAGAGAACTGGCGTGAAAATTATCATAGGTTCGTCTGCTCCGCCGTGTCGCCACCATGGCCAGACATTACGGTTCTATCGCGAGACGGCGTCCGCCATAGAGTCGATTGACGGCGGTGCACCGGCGAAGCACCTCTAGCTCCTTGACGGCCTCATTGTACGCAAGCGAAAGTCTAGCTGGATTACGCTCCGTCTGCAGACGTACTCACCAGCCGAATTATGCAAAGAGGAGTGCACCAGCTTACCTGGATGCTACGGAACACATCCTTTGTCCTCCGCAGAAAATAACAGCGAAGATTGTAGGAGCTGAATGAGCGCGCCACACGAAGGGTAGAGCCGTAGAGACTGAGAATTGCCCGAGGTGGTGGAGTAGCCATTGAATTCGTGTTTACAGATTCCAGACTCCGCAAAACCGTCCAAAAAGCTTGCACCCCACACACCTGCAGCTCCGACAAGTCAGCACATGTTGAGCACGGAAAGAGTGCGATGAAGTACATACATTACACCCACGGACACCCATGCTGGGGGTCCTTCGGGGATGTGAGTCGTATCTGATACTCATGATACTATTACGACTCACCACGTCGGGCTCGAGGCGGGCTAGCCAGCTAGCCACGTCCCAGACAATGGGTGACCATAATCACCATCTCTTCTCATGACATTCAGCCAATTTTGCTTTACTCTTCAGCAAAACGTGCATCATTGACCCATCCGCGTTTCTTACACTACTCGGCCCTAGAGCGTAGAGAGGATTTGCTTTTACGCGCTTATGAAATACAACGGCACTCGCGAGTGTGCGCCCTCCGTAACGCCACGGCAGCTGACTCTGAGGCCATGAGGTGCCATCATCGGCGGGGGACTACAAAACGGTGCATCGAATGTTGGAACTCGTCCTATCAAATGTCCCCGGTAACCTTGGTTATGCGGGCTGCTTTTGGTCCTCACAACCGTTAAGAGAAGCACAACCTTTATGTTGTATATAGAACTCCAATGACTGCGAAGTTGCTGCCCCCCCAAGCCGCGCCCACCTGGAAACATACTGCTCGAGATGTCGATAAGCTTATCACCGAGGCACTAGAGAAGAAGAGGAAGGTTCATGATGACATCCTTAAGATACCCGAGGACAGGCTCGGTTTTGATAACGTGAGCACTGTTTCACCCCGTCCGTCCGGCGATAAGTCAACTCTCCTCCAGGTATTCGTAAGTTTGGACGCGCACACTGCGAAGTAATTCCTAGACACTCAAACCTCTCTCCATATACAGTCTGCACTCGCGCTCGCTGAGGCCGAGCTAAAATGTGTCTCGGAACCGCTTTCTTTTTACCACTTCGTCTCGACGGACAAGGAACTGCGCGATGCCTCCACCTCAGCTGAGGAGCGCACGCGCAAGTTTGCAAACGAACAATTAATGCGAGAGGATCTTTACAAAGCCGAGACGGCCGCTGAGGCAAACCTGCGCAGGACCGGTGCTTGGGATAAACTAGGTACTGAGCAGAAGCGACTCGTTGAAAAGGTGTTGCTCGATGGTAAGCGAGCTGGCTTGGCACTCAAAAAGGAAGATAGGGAGAGGCTCAGGGATCTTAAGGATCAGCTTTCAGATACATGCTTGAAGTTCACAGTTGGTGTCCCCGCTTTCCTTGATTTCTGGGACACTAACGCACACCATAGAAAAACTTCAACGGGGAGAATGTGAGCTAACCACTTTGTTAAGCAGTACTAGTAACAAAACATCGTATAGGGTTACGTCAGCTTCACGCGTGAGGAGTTGGATGGTGTCCCCGAGGATATAATCTCTGGGTATACTCAACTGGTGGAAGGCAATAAGGTATTGTATAATGTCACATTTAAGACGCCCGATATATGGCCGGTAGTGAGTTTTGCTGTCTTCACAAGCGTTCGTTTGGTTAAGAGCCGGGATGCAGTTCGACCGCGCAAATAGCCCTTTGACGCGGAGGGTCGCACACACTGCCTTCGAGGCTCGACTAGCGGTTAATGTTGGGCTACTGAGCACGATACTCCGTCTACGCAAGGAGATCGCCGAGGCCTTACAGTATAGTTCATGGGCGGATTATGCCACCGAGGTGAGGATGTCGAAGAATGCTGCTAATGTAGTGAGTAAGGTCTAGACCTGTCTTCCTGTTATATGACTCCTATTTGCATCACGATATAGTTCTTGGATGAGCTGAGGGAATATCTCGATCCTATTGGAAGGAAAGATCTCGACGCCATTGTTGCGCTTAAAGCTGGAGACTTAGGGAAGCGTGGACTGCCAATCGATGACGGCCTCCATATATGGGACTACAGGTACAGCATTTTGCCAGACGCTGGTTATAGCGTTCGGTTTATGACCTGGGCCTCACTGATAGATATTATTCCCGCCTCTATGTCGAGCGCGGCTTGAGCCTGGATGGCACCCTCGTCAAGGAATACTTCCCTGTTTCGTTCGTAGTCCGCGCCATTCTGAACATATACCAAAGTCTCCTCGGGGTCAAATTCGTAGAAGTCAGCTGTAGATCGAAGGATGTGTGGCACCCTGGTGAGCTGTCATCACATCGGCGCATCGTATGTTCGAATGATGTCCATACAGACGTCCAACAGTTTGCAGTCTGGGAGAAAGATGCGCAGGACGAGTTGGGTTTTATCGGATACTGTTACCTCGACCTCTATCCTCGCGGTATGTTAGGGCTACGCTCTATGCTGCTGTGGTTGTCTTATTGCATTGCCCGTGCTCAATGTTCCAGAGGCCAAATACCCTCATGCCGCCGTATTTTGCCCCCACCCGGGTTATGAGCTTCCTGATGGGAAGCGACACTACCCTGTAGCGGCCATGGTTGCCAACCTCGCGAAACCGACGCCGGAGCGGCCGGCTCTCATGGGACACTTTGATGTAACAACACTCTTTCATGAGATGGGTCATATATTCCACGAGTTGCTGAGTCAGACACGATATTCTCGATTCCACGGGACAACTGTCGCGATTGACTTTGGGGAGGCACCGTCTCAGATGCTCGAGAATTGGTCGGTTATCTTTCCGTTTTCTGGGAATGTCGTGGCTAACACACAGAGGATCTCATTTCAGGTGCTGGGAGCCCGAGGTTCTGAAGAAGATGTCGAGTCATTACAAAACACAAGACCCGTTACCGGACGAGCTTATCACCAAGATCGTCGAGAGGTTAGTATCTACGTTTTGATCGCGTATATTTTCCTGGATATTCAACTGCATCTACAGTCGCTACGCCAACGTTGGGCTTTTCTACCTGCGCCAGATCGTCTATGCAACCTTTGACCTCATGGTACATGACAATAGCTTGGACGCCGACGCAGATTACACTAAGTTGTGGAATGAACTGAGACAGCGGATTACGCACCTCAAAGGCGGAGATCAACCTGGCCAAGGTGGCTTTAGGCACATCGCTGGTGAATACGACGTTGGGTACTACAGGTATGTCACCCTGCTCAGGACTCGACCCTCTCGAGTACTGCCCGGCCGACGCGTGTGTCGCAGTTACACCTGGTCGCTCGTATACGCTGCAGACATGTATGCGACTGTATTCAAGAATGCCCCGCTTGATCCCAAGTTAGGCAAGTTGTACCGCGATAAGATCCTCCTTCCTGGGGGAAGCTGGGATGAGATAGATCTTCTCAAGGTGTGTCAGATTCTGGTGCATGGTCAACCCATCACGTGAGGTATACTGATCGTCCATGGTTTATACTAGGACTTTTTGGGACGCGAGCCGAACCCAAAAGCGTTTATCAACGAAATCGAGCGGTCCGCTTGACGAGGAGAGACTTGTTTATAATACAAGGACAACGCACGTCCCCGATTTTTTTTCCGAACGTTAAGCATTACCGTGACGTGATATAGCGCCGGAGGAAGCACACTTAGAACACCGATGACTGGAAAGAATTGACATCATTAACAACACCCAATGTTACGAGCAGCGGAGAGCGAGCGTAGAGCGAGACAGAACACTATCACTATGTACATACGGACATATATGCGGTGGCGTTATCAGACAGGGCAGCTTGAAGCTATCCTAGGGAGCGTTGCGACCATGAACTAGTGCGTAAGGACGGCGCGGGGAGAAGGGTTAGAGTCACAGAGGAGAGAAAAGTTCGATTGATCAGATCAGCTCTCTCAACTTCTCCGCGAACGAAGGCTTTGCGAACAGTAATCCTTCATCCCCGGTCTCCTCGAGAGTGGGGATGTTCTAGAGGTCAATTCAACGTGAGATTGATGAGGGAGATCATCAGCAGTCGCATACCGAAACAAAATCCAGATCAGCGAGGGGAACCTGTGTAAAAACGGATCCATCAGCAGGCGTCTGGATAGTCAGTAACACGGGCTGACGGGTGATACTTGCCATTTTTGTTTTGTACCACAACTTGTAGCCGAGGAAGAACAAGACAAAGATGGGCAGATTGATGTCTTGTAAGAACAGGTGCATCTCAGCTACGGATTCGAGTCGGTCGAAAGTCCAGGACTTACAAGTAGCAACAAACTTGGCCGTGTTCCAATTCCAGAATATGGATATGCCACTTACGAGGATGTAGAAGGCAACCCTGTGGATATTGCTGTCAAGATCCCTCATCAAATGCATGGCGCACGCCATACCAGAAAATAGCCCACATGGCAGCAAGGGGCTGCAAAGGCGACCTATAGATGCCACGAGGATTGATCCCTTGCCGTCTCAGCCCATAATCTACGTGCACGCTTGTTAGAATGCATTTCACCGGAAGGGATTGGGGCTCACAGTAACGCAGGTAGGTTGTGTTGAGGGTTAACCAACTGTGATGAGAACATCAATAAGTGGTAGAAGCGACTTGAAGCACCCAAAAGTATCTTACCCAATGAGTCCACACATTGTTACTGTACGAACGAGCCAGATATTGCATCATCACCCTCGGGACATTAAACAATACTCACCTAGGCTAACAAACCAACTAGACGCTAACGTCAGTATAGCGGCCCTACCAGTGTGAAGAAAATAAGTCATACTTGAAGACTGTTGTTGATGGTGCAGTCAAGTTCATGAATGCCAAAAATGAGAAAATCCACTATTGGAAATGATGCATGAATCAAGCAAGTAACAGGAACCCAACAGAGATACCACGCACTGAGGCAACCACTGCGATCCACGGTGAACCATCCTTTGTGCAGGTAGTGAAAATCGCTGGAGCCCTGTTCTGTACTGCTAACCCATATAGGATGCGAGATGCGGTGAAGATGTACGTGTTGGCCGCGGAGAAAGCAGATGTGAGCAATACGGCATTGACAATGGAAGGGAGAACTGCATAGACAAAAAGATGTATGAATGACCAATAAATGGCTGGTGTATGAAAACTTCCAGACCTTTGACCCCCACCCTTTGAAATGCGATCACAAAGGGAGATTGGCCGGCGGACGTTCCGGGTCTAGACAAAAACTGTTAAATGGAAATCAGACACGGTAAATATCCTATTACTTGAATAAGTTCGGATCATTGGATGGAATGATCATTCCGACCACTATCACCGCAGCAATCTTGAAACAAAATAATCAGCCGAGGTAGAAATGGAAGATGGAGGGGGGTTACTCACAAAAAAGAACACTAGTCTAAATACCACCGTCTTCATTGCCTTGATAATGTTTGTCCTGGGCTGTTGTACCTCGGCGGCGGTGCTAGGCGCAGAGTCTCAGACACGGCAAACAAAGGGCAACTGAGCATCTTACATTGAGGTTAATTCGATGCCGCCAATAGAAAATACAGTAGGAGTGATAGCAACAAGCAAACTGAGGAATCGACCCGCCGCACCAGGTTCCAGCGCTATGCGGAGTGACACAATCTGGTTAATGTTGTACCGCGAATGACTAGATTAACCCACAAGAGACCATGGGCCCAGGATCCCTCCAGTACTGACCAGATTGTTAGTCAAGTCACCGATAATGCTCCAAGCAACATGCCTCGAAGCCAATCCTGAGGGTGAAGATGAATCGTATAAAGACAACAGGCATGAGGACTCACACTCTATGATTAGGACCACCTCCGAGGCTGATCACAAGCCCTCCAATTATCTTCCACTTGAATCAATGCATAAGCATATAAAGTACATTTTCGACTCACCAGGCCAGCCACGAGCACGACTACGGAGTCGTTAGCAGCAGCATGCTAGAATTCTTATGGCACTTACTTTTTAGTGATGCGAAGAAAATTTCCGCTATAGTAGACAGTGAGCAGGAATCAACAAGAGATATGAATCCCACTAACAATTACCAAACCATCTAGTAAATAGAGTGAGCATAGCATCACATCACCAACGAGACTTGAAGCTAACCGGACGCCAAATAGGTTGACCAGAAGGAGCGCAACGACAACCACCATAATGTAAATTGTGGTGTGGGCAGGCTGACTTGCGGATGAGACTTGCTGCCAAATTACAGATGTATACAGAAAATTACGTTTGTATCCCAGAATTTAATCATTGCAGCGAATGCAGTGATCTCCAACGGTATGGCAATTCCAATATACTAGAGTAGCGTTGAGCGCTCAGGCCACAAAAAATCAGTGGGACTCACATAGAAATAGTTCTGGATTACACGTAAAGGTGAGCAGGGAGGATACCGGCCAACTTCACAGACGAACCCATCCGAGCTACCATCGAGTAAATACTAATGAGGCAATCATGCACCCTACGCTACACTCACCGCGAAACCAACAGCAGGGTCTAGCCACCTTGCAGCTGCATGCCTTGACTCGATGTATCGCATTTGACGCCAAAGGCTCAACTTACCATAAAGTAATAGCGATCCAGATATGGGAGCAAAGCTTGTCATCTCCCCGACAGATAACATCGTACTAACCCAAGTTACGTGAAGAAGTAAAGGAGAAGTGGAAGAGCGCACGCATAGACGACCGTTGACACATGGATGTAAACCAAGAGCGAACCTAAAGGCCCTGCGAGAGCGAGAATTTGCCCAAGGCCCAGGAAAAGACCTGTTCCAATGACTCCAGCAAGCTTGTGATCCATTCAGCCTACACCACCACGCGGGCACAAAACGGACATACTGTTATCCTATTCAGGGGGAGTCAGTGCCATAGTGCCTTGAAAGAGGGTAAACAACCCATTACATTTGAATATGCTGCTTCCCGAGCTGCCGCTTGACATTGTCGAAATTCTTCTTGTATACGAAATTGCCATGCGCTGGCTGGTCAATCATTCCTGTGAAAAGCTGAACACTGAGTACAGGACGCGGAGACTCGGAGACAGCTCGAGCGAGCGCGAGCTTGAATAGATGTCTGTGGAGATGAGAGCCGTCCCAAGCGTCCTATGGAGGTCTGATGACTTTATAGCAATGGTTGACGGAGCCTGAGAACGCCGTGACCAGATCTCATGAAAGTATCTTGCTGGCACTGCCGGATATTAACGCTAATACACAGGTCGGACCTCAGTCGCGACAACGCGGACCAGAATTGGCAACTACCTAATACACCGGTCAGACTTTCATAGGTAGTTGTGAGTATTACGTCGAGTAACAAGAGATGGACTGTCCCATCTCCGAAGTCGCAACAATACGAACTGAGGAGAAGGAAAAGAAAATTTTAGAGAAGCACCAAGATCGTCACGCGTAAGAGTAAAGTGATAAGTGTTCAAGACTGGTATCGCGATACATGAAAGGAGTCGCACAATCCAATGGGAATATT
>JBBPKI010001069.1:0-15147 GCA_038089155.1 Nevesoporus exiguus
CTATTTCAAGGTCAGGGCTGAAGCCTATTGATTTCTCTCCTTCCGCCAGTCTGTTCCTGTCATCCAGCCATGAAACTCGAGATATAAACTGATAGTCGGCAGCAACGAAGCTGACTATTTCTCAACCGGTATATATATTACAATGTTCAATTGCTATGTCGTGACTGGCTATCCGCTCTGCAGTAACGATGCGCGAGTCGGCAGCGTGATAATAGGGAGACGGGATCTCAAGCTCTCAAGCAATGTCACCGTACCAGATCCCCCGACCGTTTGTACCGATGTAAACGCTATCGTCGATGGTCGGTAAGTCGGACCACATGCACCAGATAGCCAAGCGTCACTCACCGACCGTAGATACGTGGATCACCGCTAATCGCATTCGATGATGCACTCGCAAAGCCGTGTGTTGCGTCATTGACCTGAACCCACGACGAACCACAGTCGTCAGACCTGTAGTATCCGACGGCCTCATCCAGGTTCGCTGCCGCAAACAATGCAAGACATCCATCTATGGTTGCTGGCGCACCAAAAGCAATGCTCCAGGCTTGCACAATGCCACATGTAGCGGTGAACGAGGTGCCCATATTGGTCGTGTGGAAAAGGCCCTTATCCGAAGATACCCATACATCGCCAGTCTTGTTAGGGTTTACAGCGATCTTGAAGGGTGCAGTGGACACTCCGAGCGTACCACTGTGGGTAAAAGTGACACCTCCGTTCGTGGACACGTAAAACTTTGATCCAGACGCCGCATAGAAGATGGTGTTGTTCTTCTTGTCGGAAGCAATTATAGCACCTGACTGGAGGCCAGTTACGACCGAGAAGTTCGCTTGATTGGTTGACACCATGACACCGCTACTGGCGGTGGCCCAGAGCACGGTGTCTCCGTCTGCAGATAGTGCAACATAGCCTCCAGTAAGCCCAGCTGCCCCTGCATTAGGGGTCCTAAGCAAGATGAGAGGGATGAAGAAATAAGGGGAGTATTGTTTACCATGTGACACCACCGTCCCTGGATAGTGCACACTGCATAGCAGTAGTGCTAGATCCTGTCCCAACACGGACGATGTATGATGCGTTGTTCCCTGCGAAGTCAATATCTGAGGTAGTGGGCCAGGCTGGGTTCGCATATGCTGCCAACGGGGGTGTGTCCAAGTCATAATGGACAAAACCTGGAGAAATAACCTATTACATCAACCCACACCCACAAAATGTTGCGGACACTACCTCCAATATCATGGACAGCCGAGAGTAGATGTGCTCCTGCTGGAGGGGAGATCAGACTGATTACAGCGGTTTCCTCCACTCCATCTGCCAATGATTTGATGGTGACGTTATGAACCGTATCCCACTTAGTCAGGTCATAACCTCCGTAAATGGTCGCTCCAGTCCCATAGAGCCAGTGATCAGAGTCGAAGGGATCAATATTGAGACCTGCACAACGTTACCTTTGCCACTTTCCTGCACTTGAGAAACTCACCTTCCATCATCCACCCAACCTGCAGGGTCCCTGGGTTTGTGATCGTATAGTCCGGACCAATCCAAGGCGCCGATGAGTCGTTATAGGTATACCACTTTGCGAGGCCAGAAGCAGTCCAGGACCAGATAGGGCTCCATGTCGCCCCACTATCATTCGATCTGAATATTTGACCATCTGGCCACCAGGAATTAAGCGCTGCTACCATGATTGTTCTCGGTCGTTGCAAGTCCACTGCGAGTCCGCCAAATCCAAACGTCAACGAACTTTTGGACACGGGTGTGATATCTGTCCAGGCTCCAGATGTGATGCTGTACTTCCAGACGGCACCAAGGCTACCATCATACGGACCAGATCCGTTTGACTCTGTGATGTAGAGCACCTTCTCAGCGGGGGAGAGAACACCCTTGTGTGGGAGGTACGTGTTATTTTGGCCAGGAACTGCTCGCCCTGAATTACTCTTCAGTTAGCATCCGCGCAATTTGGTGCAATGATCGCCTCACAGGTCTCCCCAGCGTCCTCGGTCATAAAGATGTTATCGGACCCCTTGTTTGCAACACCAATGAAAATACGACGAGTGGCACATCCATTTGAAGACGAAGTACCATCAAACGTGATGAATGCGAGACCAGTCAAGTCACTTCCATAACCAGTAGAGTCACCGGGCTCAGGTGCATATGTACCTAGCAAGGATCAATGGGATTACGGAAATGTCGGTTCAACTCACCAACACTTGGAAAGTTGGTCACATTGGTCCATGTCACTCCATAGTCAGTAGATTTCCATAACCCATGTCCGCTACGAGCACCAAAGTATAGAATGTTATTGCTGTTGGGATCTACAGCCAACCGCTATGTGTGCGGTCACAAAGTGAGCGTATAAGCGCATCATAGGCATATAGGAATACCTCTCCCCTATGTACTCCTTAGTAAAGAGCTCCGAGATAAGGAAAGCGACTTACATTCCACGAGAGGGCATGTTCCCCCCGACCTTGAACGGCAGAGGGGACGCAGACCATGTTGATCCGTGATCAGTAGAGATTAAAATTGTCCCGTTATTTGGATCATACGAGTTGGTGTACATCCCAGCGGCCTGTCCATGCGTGGCGTGAGTCAGAATTAATAGGATGCCTGTATAAAACCATCGCTCACGAGATATAAACGAGCGGGGTCAACCGGATCGGTAGCAAGTGCATCGCAACCCCAATAATTCCAGTGTGCGTTGTCAACCCAATCCAACAGCGGGGTCCATGATGCGTCTGGGTTCATACGGTATGCACCGCCAATGTCCGTGCGTGCGTACACAAGTCCTTGCTGAGTCGGGTTGAAGATGACATTGGGAACGAAACCGCCCCCACCTCCTATCTTGACGTTCTTCCAAAGATATGGCTGAGAGACAGCACTCGCGAAAGGCGCTAAGACTAGTAGAAAGAAGGGTGTTCGCATTTTGGTTGGTCAACACATTCGGAAGGAATTACGAGATATATAATCTTACGAGAATGGGCTTGGGTGCCCGTTCTCGTGACATAGAACATTAGCCAGCACAGCGCTGAGGTTGGGGTTGCATCGCAGTTGACGCCGTGTCGAAGCACCTCATCATGAGGTTAGCAGCAGGGACAACCAACACACTGGCACGGGCATAGGTCACGAGTTCAGGAGAAACATGTGGAGCCGCACACTGTCACACAGCTACCAGGGCCGACAGAGACGACGTACCACCAAGTGTGAGTAAATCCACCACAGCAACGTAGTCCCGCCTCACCTTCGATGCCCCAAGTACTCTTCCGCGACAAGTGCCTGGAACCATATCCGACTCGTCCGTTCGAGGAGCAAAGTTTGTCGACCACATAAGTAACGTGACCTGCCAAATCTGTCACATCAGCTTCACCATATTCAGCAAGACAGCTGATGATCCGGCGAGACCGTATGACCCACAGGCTGAGTCACTCAATAACGATACCTGGTATACCAGCTACCGGGTTTATATACTACCTAACAGTACACAGATGAACTCTTTAATATGCCACTGGCAATCGTTTAGAGGGGTTGGATTTCTGACCTTTTCTGTGCTGCGAACAGACAGGACCGACGGTTGTTGTATCTATGTCCATGTAAGCGAAAGCTTGTTCTGCGGGGAAATGCTGTTTTGATGGAGTCTGGAATGCGACGACATCGGGGCAACAGTGCTACGCTGAAATCCTCCTGCTAAAAATAGGAGGGTTACGTCATCGCTGAATACTTTTGATAATCTGTGCTCGCTGTGCACTGAATCAGATTCTCTACTTACTGCGCCGCAATGACATTATGTTGCCAGCCACGAGTCTGCATGGCCATCATATTATTCGGATAGATAAACGAAAGATAACGATGGCAACCTCGGCCAGGAGAACGCAATATTAGGTATGACATCCATCCGTCTATGCAAGAACAACACGAAGCATGAGTGTCTACTCCTCCTTTTTGGCTCCCACCTTTTTCTCCGCCTCTGCAATAGACGCAGCATCGGTCTGCGGGCCAGCAGCAGCTACAGAAAACACTTTAGGTGAGCGTGTATGCCTGAGGGAATAGTGGGCATACGACCAAACATCGAGGGAGCCTTGAATGGTCTTTTAAGGTCACCCTCAGCCACTTTCCCCAGGACATGAATCGCAACGACTTTAGCATCATACAAATTCTTCAGGCCCATAAGGGCTTGGATAAAGAGGGGCTGGGTGTACTTCATGTAGACATGGAAGAAGGCCATCATGGCGATACCAAAGTACGCGCCGCGGAGCTGGAGTAGGTGGAATGAGCGAGTGAGATGGCCCAATTAAGTGTCATACATACAAGTTTTGAGGTCTCCGAAAGATCATAGTCTCTGACTGTGGTTGTTACTAGTCCGCCGGAGTCAGACGACTAAAAGTGGGTGAGCGAGAAATGGGGTGTTGAAAGGTCTTCGAGACTCACCATTGGGTTAGGACTGTCAACTGGGACCGAAAACATGAGCAATGCTTCTACTCAGAAAGCACAAGAACACACCGTATTTAAGGACGGTCTGGTCATTCTTTTGCTTGACCTGAGATGATGACGTGTACGAATCAGGTCCGCGAGACAACAAAAAGATGGGGAGAGAAAGACCTTGTACGAGACGAAGAAGTATGTACCAATAATGATGATTTGGCTAAGCACGTAACCGACTCGCACATAGTTCAGAACGACCGGGTCGTCAAAAGGGATCCTGCGAGCGACTGGAGCGAGCAGAGAGCTCAAAGAATCGGACGAGAAAAAAGACGACAACATACCCTGCATCGCCCCGAGGGAGATCAGAATGTTTTGCACGCCGGCGTTCATGTTCAATTGCGACGAAGAAGACTGTATGACGGAGGATGGAAAACACGCAGGAAACTTGACATGCGCGTGACACCGGATGTGACAATATAGTCACGTGATTTTTGGTGACATGTCACACTATTATGACGTCGGCAATGGCTCTTTACTTGCTTTGGCAAGGTCGAAGAGGATGAACTACAACGAGACCGCATCGATATCCCGCGCAACGTCAGTTTCGCGCGCATCAAAACACAGCGCGCTCTCTCGTTCGCAGTCTCTCATCAAGAAAAACGTAGCTCCCCAAGACCTCAAGCCGTCCGACGTGCTCATCGAGCGCTTCGTCGCTTGGAAAGCTATAGTGAAGCAACTCATTGCATACTTCGAAGGTCTTGCAGACATTCAGAATAACATTGCACGCGAATATACCAAGCTCAAAGCAGTAATACAAGTACCCTTCAGAGCGGGAAACCAATTTCTCGGAGAAAGTGGTCTCCAGGTACGTGCACTCCATTCTGTGACATGGCTTGCTGTGATGCGTGCACTACAGGATGTATTTTACGGTATACGTGATAAAACTAGGGTCATCGCTGACCAGCATGCCAACCTGGGTCGTACCATCGACAGCTCGATCGTGCAGCACCTTCAGAAGCTCAGAGCAGAGATAAGAGCTCATATCAAGGTGTGACTTCTCGCTATTTTTGGCTCCTTATTTTCAACGTTCGCAGAACGTTCAAAATGACACTGGCAAGCTCGCTACGAGTGTCGCTAAGGAGCGTGAGCTCTCCGCCAAAATGATAAGTGATCTCGCTACCAGCATAAGCGTCTTCAAGAACACGCCGATGAGTATCACCGCAAAGTCGGACCCGTTTGTTTTGCCTTTTCCTTCTCAGGCCATGTCGTTCAACCGTTTCAGATATGTCACCAACGTCGCTGTTGCCCGGCAACTTCAGAAACAAGTGCACGAAGAAAATGCACTTCAAAAATCTATAATAATCATGCAGCAAAATTCTGCGCATTTTGAAGAGGGAATCGTTCGTGCAATTCAATCTGCTTGGCAAACCTACGACGAATGGCAATCCCGCATGTCATCCTCTGTACAAGAGACCTGGCGTGCCCTTGGTGAAGCTATGTCTTCCCTGTCGCCTGATCGAGAGTGGATCTCTTTTTCCGCCCGCTCAGATCATCTTCTCGATCCAGAGACGCCATTGAGAAACCCAGAGACTGTTATCTATCCTTCGAAAGACGATCCGAGCGTTATCGCCGTACATACCGGCATGCTTGAGCGCAAGAAACGGTTCACACGAACGTACCGTGAGGCATACTATGTTCTTACCCCCGCTGGCTTCCTTCACGAATATGCTTCATCCGATCCGGACCACTTGGGAAGTCATCTTCCAGTCTTTTCCCTGTTCCTTCCTGCTTGCACACTTGGTCCGCCATCCTCTACCTCATCAAGATCTCACAAATTCCACATAGAAGGCAGGAAAGATGGCACCGGTGTCCACACTGGAAGTTTTAAGATGATTGCTACTGGTCAACACGCTTGGAGTTTCAGGGCACGGAGCCGCGAGGATATGATGGAATGGTGGAACGACATTAGAATGCTCTGCGCTAGATATCTTGTTGCGAGTGAGCAAATGGATCGCGGTGGACCAGTCCAGGCTGCCGTACGTTCCGTTGGCTATGTCAGCGACGAGGAAGAGGGCGATGACGAGGGATCGAGTATCGAGGAGCAAGACGATGAGGAAGACGGTGATATTTATCAAGACGCTGTCGTCGATGAGGAAGGAGAGCCACCTACATATTCGCATAGCGGGAAGAATTTGGTACAAGCCGAGAGGAACGGATACGCTGTAAGTCTTGGATATCCCGCTCCGAGGTCCATCTCTTGGACCGCTTTGTCTTCACTGATGTACTCATTCCGCTCAGCTAGAAAAGAAAACTCCAATAGATCGCGAGTACGGACTTGACGATCGGGGAGTGGATGGCTATGCGAACGGGTACCAAAGGACGAGTCAGCGCCAGCTCGAGAAAGCGCCGGAGGGTCGGCCCCCACACTCAGAACGCAGCCGTCCACATGTTGACCCCAATGGCGGCTCAACTGTCAGCGGCGTTTCGCGCGTAGGCTATGCCCAGGACTCTCTGGACGCACCTGGACCCGCACCCACGGAGAGTAAGTCAGCGGAGGATCAGTGATTGGGGGGTGAGGCGTGTGTTCGTTGGGTCCGGTCTTTTGACTAGTTTTTGCAGTTGATGGAACTTTTTTTCCTCGGGCGGGTCATGACTCCGCTTTGACCATTACCATTGCTCATTTTGATATCCTACACGAATTCTCAGCGTAATATATTGACCGGCCGGACAGAATTAAGTATTAGTGGTCAGTGCGGTGGTCTGCAAAGCAAGAATCCTTGCAAAGCTAAGCTAGTGCGTATACTGTTCCTGGCGGGCTCCTTAGAGGTGCCTTCGACGCATCCATTGTTCACATTCGTGTCTCCTAAACCAGTACGAACGCAAGGGTCATGAGCTGTACGGAAGGCCTGTACATGCATGAGCGATGTAATTCCCTAATACGTTTGGGCACGGTTGCGCCAACTGAATAAATAGTAGGGGGAAGGTGCTTTGTTCAACATACCTCAGTCATACATGCATACGAATACGGGAATATCAAGCACTGCGTCAGGTATTCTTCCATTCCTTCTCCCAAACCTAACAAGTTATCCGTCAGTACAGCGTGTTCTTGATGCGTGGTTGGAATACGGATTGCCTCGAAGAATCGACGGCGGTCAGAGACTTTGATCCCCCGACAGCTTGTCAGGTCAAGCTTCTCCAGCTTCGAGCAGGCATCGATGATCGGAAACAACGCGTTACCTGTGAGTTGAATCGTTCCTTAGAACACATCACCAGATGACACTGCACAAGACAGACTTGTCAATTTAGTACCCGCGACTTCGAGTACGATGAGCGAAGAACAGCACGCAAGGAATTGCGCCGCCCCGTCGCTGATCCCAGTATTGTTTAGAATAAGTTCTTCGAGTCTGGGTGGGCTGTCGTTGACCGTCTCCGGCATTAGCCCGCACAAGTCTTGTGACCGCAGATGCGGTAACCTTGACAAATTGAGGTGCTAATAGACGATGACACAAGGTTGTGAGTGAGTACATCGGGTCGATCATACGTGAAGGACTATGGGACTTACCCTGCACTTCCGTCCGACGCGACGAACAAGGTCGGCGAGTGTGCTGTCTTCGTCATACCAAGACGTGAGCCCTAATTTTGTATTCCCGACGAGGCTAAGCTTTTCGAGGTATTCAAAGTTTTCTAGCACGTCCGTGAGCGATGCGAGCGTGTCGTCTGTCATAGTCATAGCGGATATGTTTCCTATCGCAGTTGACGAACCCTGACCGCTGCCAAGTGTGCCCAAGGAGAGGGTCCGCAGGGCCGGCAAGGTGCTCACCAGAGAAACGACATCTGTACTTGACAGCGCTGTTGATGTGAGCGACAATTTTTCCAGAGCACACGTAGGCCTGACTGTGGGCGGCGGGATACGATGAAGACGCGTAAATGAGAAGTCCAGGCGAGTCAGGTTTGGGCAGAGCGCGATGAAAGCGTACAGCGACGTCTCAGAGAGACCAAGCTGACGGAATTTGAGATTTTTCAGGTGGGGTAGGGACATAACAGGCTCTTGCGCGAGTCCAGCGAGGAGCTTTGCAAATGTGGCATCTGTCTGAACAGGGTCACAACCTGGACTGGCGATGCGATCGGCATCTTAGATTACATTAGCTCACCCAATTTTCTATGCCTGCTACTTTGAGCACTTCCAAGTTGGCGCAAGAAGTCAATGGTCCAAGCAGAGACGCGGGTGATACGGATGTATAGTTGAGGTTGAGGGTAGTTAAGGACAGACTCGCATTGCCAATCGTGTCTGCTGTCTTTGCTCCAACTTTGGAGCAACCGCTATCACCTTATCAGGGGCAGACAGCCATACGATAGAAATTATTCACCGCACCGGAGCACAAGGATGCGGAGACAGGGAATGGAAAGTAGTATGGACGCAAAAACGGTATCGGCAAACTTTTCAAAGCCGATCAAATGAAGCTCTCTGAGTGTTCGATTATTTACAACAGAAGTAATTGTTTGCTTTTGCACGCCAGGTAGACTGCTGGAGAGGACAACAGATGGGCCACGCAAAAAATACTGCAGCGTGTTTCAGATTGGACGCAACGCGATGTATTGTCTTACCAAGACAATCAGTCCGTGCGATAGAAGGGCCGGGCAGCTGGACCGCAGCATGGAAAATAACTTTGGCACTAAAGTGTCAGGCAAACGCTTTAGATAACGTTTGGAGTAAGCCCATGACCGTTCGTTCTCTGAGAGCACTCTAACGTGCGTCACGAAACAACGAGCCGCGAGGGAAGACAGCGAGGGTACAGCAGCCTTTTGAGGGAGGGTTCGAGTTGACAAGGCTGTCGCCGAGGGAAAGTGACCTGGTTGTGCCAGGGAAGCATCATCCTCGGTTGGCGCGCCAAATGCTAAAACATGACCTTCGCGTCGCCGTTTTGCTGGTGGTGCACACGACAGTTGTTTGCGCCGAGACATGCAATGTGAGTCACCAAGACCGAAGGCTGGTACTACGACCTTAACCGCCAATCAGGCCGTTGCGCGGTCACGTGTGCTGTTTTAGCGTGTGATTCCAAGTCAGTGATGTTGTTGCGAGCATCTGCCTTGGCATGATCAGAGACCATCTCTTGACCTCGAGGTACTGAATAAGACTCACTGGAAATTGATGATGATGTGCATCAAAAGTCATTCGTTGCTTCGTCATACATATGCGGCGAAATGGACAACGAACAAAGGTACACGCTACTCATACACTGGAAACAGACTCGTCACCATCCTTCACACTTGAATGCTTGTACTTTACACAGTGCCGATTCACTGGCTCAGTCCACCTCCAAACCCGACTCCCTGAAGCCCGGCCTAGGGGTTATTGTCCGCCAAGAGAATCCAAACCCCGAGTTTGTTGCTCTCATCTTCGGGTGCCAGTAGTGTTGGCATCAGTGCCTGCACAGAGACATATGAGTCCGCGAAACTGCGAGACATGACTAGTTATTCACCGATTGATTGAAACGTTGAAGACTCTCGTTGATTGGTGTGTTAATCGCCACCGCAAGATTGGAGCTGGGTGCGGGGGAGATGCTGTGTCAATGTTTAGCAATATAAGTAAACATCTAGTTGAAATCACCGGACATGACTCACACATAGCGTCCTTCTTCGCCCGCTGTGATTTCGCTGATCGCAAACAGCGTATTTCCCTCTGATCTGGTACCGTACATCACTGGGTCACCGACAGCGGCACCTTGCAATTTGGTAAGTGCAAAACCTGTGGATGCCGCCTTGTTTGAGAGTGCACAGTAGCCTTGGTCATCTTTCGAGATCACCCATTGACACTGCAAGGTTTATGTCCGCAGGTATAGTCAAAGATTTGCGTATCATTACAAACTCACTACTTGGTGGATTGATGATATTGTCTCCACCATCTCCGGAGAGCAGGAGACAACGTGACATTCGTCAGTCGAAAGTGTCAAGTAGTAACCAGTAGCAAGATTGATGACAGCAAACGCCTGCTGATCGCCCGTGGGAGTGCCTGTGAGTCGGCTTCGAACAAAGGTAAAATTGCAAATAAGGAATACAGGTCTTGTTCTGGTGAGGGGTAACGTACGCAAGGAGGAGATTTCGCAGTTCAGAGAGCACGGAAACCTGCTCCCGTTTTTCGACGTTGTTTCCACCTCGCGCAAGCGGTGTAACCCACGAGCTAGCCAAAGGTTGTAAACTCTTGCCGTTCTCGCTGCATACCTGTAACCCAGTGACACCTGTCCCAGTTCTACCCCAGCCATAGCCACAGTGCATCAGCGTCGACTTGTTGCTCAAGAAGAATGTGTTCGCCTGCGCAAATTGCTCGAGAGTGGGTGGCTTGAAGTCCCCCAGCTTGAGATGAAGGTACTTGATTGGCGGCGTCGCCCTCGCCAGTCTCTCCTTCTCCGCCGCGGTGTACTCGCATTCATTGAAGCTAATGATGCTGTCAATGCCTTGGCCGACGAGGAAGTTTACAGCTTCTTGTGTAAGGTTCTGAGATCTGTCTCCAAGACTCGGATTGTAGTTGGGGGCAGAGGCACGGTAGAGCTTGTGTTCGCTGGGAACTGACTTGGTGACTGGTGTAAATCGGTTCCATCCTGCTGCTGCTGCCATGGTGCGCGAGATCAATGTCAAACCTTCGTGCCACTCAAATTGACAATATAACGGTCACGGTGTTGCTGGAGGGCTGTTAACGGCGTTCTACTTGTCGTGCCAGGACTCTCACGGCGATTTATGTGGGTCTTCGTACACCATCGCGACGCAGCCCGCTTGTGCTAGTGTTTCAACGTTCACTGGACAACCCACCAATTGACTGGCAACGATCATGGCGAGCAGACCAATCTCGCCCGTAGAACCCACCAAGAAATATCCACCGCCCATCCAGCCAAACGCTCATCCATACGCAATTAAGACGACGTCCTCTGCACTCCTGTCTCGCTCTAATTCTTCTCCCCATTCTGCTCACCACGCCAGGCACAATTATATCCCTTCTTCACCTTCCCGGATACCGATGGGGATGAGGACACGCCATCGTCATTTGTCCCCGTTGTCGTCAATCGAAAGAGAAGTCCGTAGTGTCGTTGGAGTGCGTGACATCCCCACCGTATTGCCCGACCCGCCGCCAGTTGTCGTTGCCTCATCGTCCAACCCACCTGCGTCACTCAAATGTGCAGACGAACCGGAGCTCTTGCAGAAAGTCTCGGGGGCAGAAATCACGCCGAGCAGCGCCACTGACTTCATCGCAGAAAACTCCAGCCACAATCTGAGACTCGGATACAATCACGACCAGGATTCTAGGCTAGAGCTGTATGCTGGCTTGCCTCCAAACCCTAAGCAATGGGACGCGGATCAGCTTACTACCTATCTGGAGGCGTCCTTCAGGTCGGGCAATACCACTAACGGGGACAAACAGGATTTCTGCATTGCGGATATTCTCGAGTGTGTCCGCACACGTGGTCTCACAGGTCGCGAGCTGCTACGGCTTACAGATATGGATCTTGCTGGGTACGTTGCATGTCTGGTTGCACCCTGACTGTCCCGCTTAATCTCTTCACACGCGCACAGCACGCCCCTTTCCGATGTAGAGCGTACTCAGCTTCTTGAGCGTTCGCGGGCTCTTCGTGCTGATGTTCTCCGCGGACGCATTTATGCCCATTCGTACCACTCGCGCGAAGTCTCCGACTGTTCAAATACAATATATCCCCATGCCGCTCGTTCCTGCACCCCGTTACATAGCATCCAAGGTGCCTCTGTCTCTGTTGATGATCTGCGCCTGCTTCTTGATGGCAACACCAGTGAAAGCGAAGGCGCCCTCCCACACTCTCCGGTCATATCTCTCCACCGTTCTAACTCTGTCTCAGATGCCTCCGCACAGAGGTACAGGGACCTCGCGCGCATGCGCATGCGTCGTAGAGGCAAGGTCAAAGGCCTCGTTGAGACGTGGGAGCGAGCGAGCACGAGTGGCAGCGAATGTTCTGGTAGCGAGGTCGAGTCCGAAAGCGAGTCTGACACAAAATTTGAATCCATCTCGAGTACCAAGGGCTCTCCAGAGCTTTCGTCCTGCCTATCTCCCGCTCTACAGGATGAGCCGCTCCCTGACACCTATTCGTCAGTCGAGGATTCCCCGGATCTCCCTCAGGAACTACCTTTGTTGACCCCACCCCCATCATATACACACATGCACAATACGCTTGGAGCCATACATGTCGAAGAAGAGGAACCTAGCATCGAGGAATTACTGGCGTCGTCTCCGAATGTCCCGTTGAGAGGTGCGCGTGCGTGGGAGGCGGACTTCGGTTTGGGGGAAACAGTAAAACGCATCCCCGCCTCCGCCAGTACAGATGCGGGTAGCCTTGTTCCTCATGTCACAGAACTGGACCTACATCATCATCTTCAAGACGATACACAACAAGCTAAGAGCGATTCTGTGCTGTCGAAGGGGTCGGGAATGCGGGGAAGGACTGGAAGCGGAGGAAAGCACGCTAATTTAGAGACCCGGAGACGAGTGGTCACTGCCATTTTTACCGGTCCTCCTAGCAACGTACTCGAGAACGCGGAGGAAAAGACGCATTTAGGGAATCATCGTCATGCGAGGGGTGCGAATGAGGTCGTTGATGGTGTATCTCTAGCAAGCCCGGAATTACAGAACGATTCAGATAGCGCGTTGCGGGCGCTTGAAGAGTCTATTGCAGTAACGCGGATCCAACTAGAAGCATTCAGGCTGCGATTGGAGAAAGTCGAAGCTGATACTGCCAATCAAGAGGCGGCGTTCATGCGCGCTCAATTCTCCGACTCTTGCCGTTCTCCCGGTTGTGAGTTAAAGGAACGACGATTAGAAGCGTACGAACGAGCCACTGACGAGCCAGCGGAACCCCCCAAGGAAGAAATATCTGTTGAGGGCTTCGGCGACAGGGATGTACCTGGAGGTTGGGAAACCATGTCCCTGGCCGATATTGCACGCACGATTGTTGCAGGAGCTGTGGGATGGCTGTTCCCGTATGGTCGTCTAGGCGTACGCGACAAGTCTTTGGTTCGCAGTGATTCCCGTCCCGAAGGAAATGGTGGCCATCTTCCTCCAGCCAAAAGAAATGGTCGTTTTCCCGTGGCACGCTTATCATACAGTATTATTTTGGTCTCGTTCGCTATCTGTGCAGCAGTACTGCGAAGAGTGGGGTTTGGACGGTGGGTCGGCCAGCCGTAATTGGTGAGTGGTCAAGATTGTCATCACTTTAGACGACGCCGATGCAGAAAAGATTTGAACTATCTACTTTAATCAATACTCTTGTTCGAACGTGATACTTACCATTCTTGCGTTCTCCCTGCGATACCTAATACTTACCCGTTGTATCCTTTCTCCTTTCTTCCTTGGTCTGTAACCGAAAATTTCCAGCCCACTACTTTTATTCGCAAGTTGTCTCATACCGACGCAATTACGTTTGAATTTCTATATGATGCTTCACGACTTTACGACTTGTCGATTATCATAATTTTTTACATGCGCTGCTGACCTTGCAATATTGACGACGCTGATAAGCCCTACGAATACCGCGTTTGGAAGCGCAATTCTTGACGTGCACTATGGTCGCATCATGCGTCACGTCGACCCGGGCAAAGCCTAAGTACCAGGTACTCGCTCTTTACCGAGTACTGTGGTAGACACTCTTCGCTGATACCGACAGGACTAGTTGCTTAATTATTCCGCCGTAATTGGCTGCCAATCCAAACGTATTGTGCATAATACTACGAGGTTAGTGGTGACTAACCGGCCAGAGAAGCGCGCAACTACGCCAATACTATGGACGGAAATTAGGTGGCCTTGAAAAGTTCCTGAACCTACCCTCACATCTTCTCAAAGCTTCTCAAGATCTCCGTTGAAAGCTCCAACTTCCTCATGATTGTACGGCGTAACCAGACTATAGATAGGCAGCATGCGGTGGTTATATACCACGTGATCAGTTCAGCTGCAAGAACAAGCCGTTCATACTTGCAGTCACTTGAATGAGTCTGGTTGGTCACCGGTCACCGGTCACCGGCCAGGGGCAAGTTTTCGATCGCCGCTATTCGGCTAAATCCTCGCGCTGATAAGTTCCATGCCAGTGCTTGCTTTCCAGTGGCGGTGGGCCTTACGCCACCTTCATGCACACAGGGGTACCTTGGCGGATTTGGTATTTTGGGCACTTTGCTTCGGTAACCGAACAGCTAGCAAGCTTGCCGATTAGTTCACCGTTCAGCGGAAATTCAGGCCCAAGTCGCCTCGAGGGTGATCGGGTCTATCGGATGATTAATACGCCCATTCTTTCAAGGGTGTCGTGCAACGGTGCGCAATCACTTCCCCCTCTTAGTTACTTTTGGGTCGTTCGAGCAGGTGAGCCCAGGCGGTAACGCGGAACGCCGTATTATGCGCTGAATTGAATCTTCACCCAGATGATTTGCATACACGTTGCCCACCCTTTAGTTCCAGTCTGGCATTATCGCGTAAGAACCCATACTCACATTGCGATTGCGATTCATATCTCCTTGATGCCCACAGTCAGGTCCGGGTCCAAAAGTTTCGATCGGGAAATGGTCGGCCTCAAGGTGGGTCAACGGTAGTGCCCACCTTGTAAGACCACTCCCTTTCCTCGATGGCGAGACACGCTGGTCAAGCAAGGCATATGGAACTTCAGCCTGAGGCAAGCCCTTCATGCCCGCGCAGACGACCGTCTCTGATATGCCCCACAAAGCAAGACTTCGTAGGCC
>JBBPKI010001070.1:0-15147 GCA_038089155.1 Nevesoporus exiguus
CGTTGATGTCAGCATTGTAGTTCTTTCTGGGCACATTGTTTGTGATGTGGAATGTTTGATGATGGACATACTGTTGGCAACCTAGACCTGTGAAGGCATCAATCACCACTACTCAGACTTGTTTAAGAATCAATAGGATGTCCAGGGAGGATCAACCAGGACTTGACTGAAGTCTGGTCATTGATGTCATTCAGTTCTTATACTACTTATATGGTTTAGGGCAGGTGTGAGACTACTGACTAATGTACTATATCATCAGTGATGTCATAGCCTAGACCAATGGTAATTAAAGAAACAAGTTATAGATAAGAGTCTTGTCATATCTATGCCCAACCACCCCTCTCTGCCTCCTCCAGTCCCTCCTCCAATCATCTCTAGTCACCTCTGTCTCCCTCTAGTCCATCTCCATCTCCATCACACACGGAGCTCCTCAAAGCTCTGCTCCTCTGATTGGACCTATGGCTGTGCTCACTCGAAACCTCCTGGATGTTATTTACTTTTGTAGTTCTCTTGTTTTTTCATTCCTTCTTCATCCCTTGTTGGACCCTTGATCATTCCTCACTTGTTTTCCTGACATTCTGATGTCCCTCTTGTGATGAAAACTATTTTACATCCCCTTATGTACCTTTGACCCTTAGTCCCTCAGTATTTAACTCCTGCAGCTCCTGTATGTACTCCTCAGTATGAATATCAAACCAAGTCACCTCTCCTCTCATCTTGCAACCACCCACCTCCATCCCATCAGACTCCTGCTCCTTCAAAATATGAGGACATGGATCTGCTTAAAGGTGTGACACATAAGTCCTGCACCAATGTCCTCCTGAGTACCTCCACTCTAACTCCTCCACTCTGGACTCTGGTCCATCTCCTACATTGACCCCTCCATTAGCCCCTAGCACTCTGCAACTCCAGTCAGACTTGAGTCTAGAGAGACTGAACTTTAACAAGTCCAGAGCAAGTGGAAATAAAGAAAGCAAGTGTGATTAAAGCAAAAGGGATTGACCTAGACTTGGTCATGTGAACTATCCCATGGTCACAAGCAGTTGATCATGTGACCTGACAAGATAAGATATTATGAAATTGTAACATTACCCCCCTCCTATGAATCACATTCCAGGTGATTGAAGGGAACCTAGGAGGACTCTGTCATGTTTTGGTAAGAAGAAAACAGGGCATCAAAGTCTGTTTGGAGCATCCTCAACTTTTGAGGTGCTGAAGGGTTTAATAAATAAAAGTCCTTTATTGCCTCTTTGGCATTTGAAAGGTGGCTCTGAGGTTCCCACGTGCAGTCTTCCTTGTCATAGCCCTTCCAGTGTATTATAAATTCTAAGGAGCAACCCTTAAGTTGAGAGTTGACTATATAGTTGACTTTGAACTCTGGTACTCCTTCTTGTATGCCCACAATGGGTCCCAGGGCTACTACAAATTGATTTTCCAGACATTCTTTGTATGGTTTTATCCTGGAAATATTTACTGTGTGGTGTATTTGCAGGGTGGAAGGTAGTTTGGGAGTGACGGCATTAGGGCCTATGAAAGCTATGATTTCATAAGGGCCGATCCACCTTTCAGTGAGTTTCTTAGAAGCCCAATTTAATTTGATGTTCTTGGTAGACAGCAGACCATGTTGCTGACTGTGAAGTCTGGAACCTTGGAGCAGTGTTTATCTTCTTGTTTCTTCATTGAGATTTGAGCTTTTTTAAGAGATTCTCTAGCTTGCTCAAGCACCTTGGAAAAATCCTGTGTAAATGCTGAGGAAGTTTTGTTCTTGGTGATGAGAGGTTCAAGTCCCATCCTTGGTTTGTAAGTTGTAGTAACTTTGAACAGTGTCTTTTTGGTTGCAGAATGCTGGCAATTGTTATAGGAAAATTGTGCTAAAGGGAGCCAGTCTGCCCATTTGTTTCGTTTTTCAGCTGTGAACAGCCAAAGATATTGCTAAAGGTCTCGATTGACCCTTTCTGTCTGTCCATCTGTTTGGGGGTGGAATGCTGTAGACATTTTAAGGTTGATTTTGAGCATTTTACCAAGATCCTTTATGACTTGTGAAGCAAATTGTGGTTCTCTATCTGAAATGATGGACCTAGGGATACCATGGTGCTTCCATACATGGTCCCTGTAGAGCTTGGCTATATTCAAAGCTGTGATCATCTTGTTGGTGGGAATAAATGCCACCTCTTTTGAAAATTGGTCTACTACAACTAGTACAGAGTTGTAGGTGTTGGAAAGGGGTAGATTAATAATGAAGTCCATGGATATGTCTTTCCAAAAACCTTCTTGGATTGGGTTTGGAATTAGTTCCCCTTTGGGTGCCTTATTTTCTGGTTTCATTTGTGTACATCTGTTGCACCTTGAACAATAGTCTTTCACTTGGGCTTAAAGGCCATTCCACTGAAAGTATAGTTCTCTTATCTGCCAGGTCATTTCAGCACCACCATGTCCAGCAATTGGAGAATCATGGTATAGAGTGATAATATCTTGGTGCAAGGATTCTTTTGGTGGTGTAGAGAACTGTCATTCCCTACATTTGTATTCCAGTTTTATTTGGCATCCGATGACATCACACCTCATCTGATGTTATCCCAGTCGTCCTGACGCTATCCCGGTAGACCGGATGACTTCCCGGTACGTTTCCGGTCAGGATCGATCCCCTACATGACCGGGTTGCACAGAAACCGGCTGGAGTTGGTTTATACCAGCCGGGATCACTTCCCGGTGATGTTTCCCAGTACTCTGGTGTCCGGGTATGTTTGTCTGTGACTGGTTTACATTGTTTTTGGCTGGTTTAGCTATTTTTACATATTTGACATTGTTTTATGTTAGTTGAGCACTACATAGACATGTCACTACTTATCTAATATAGTTTTCCTCTCTCCTTTGTGTTAGAACACCCAGTATAAGCCTATAAGCCCAGTCCTAGCCCTCCTTCACTGTTTGCATTGCATGCAGAAGTCCGGGAACACATCAGAAGTCTGGAACCCAGTTCCTTTTGGAGAAGGCCCCTGTAGGAGTTGTCCACACTGGTGGTATGCTCTTTATCATTCATTTCTTATTCCATTTCTGGCCATTTGGCATTGCCTTGTGACTCCCTGGGATGAACACATCGCCCTGCCACCTTTCTCTTGCCTCACATGCAGGCACATTTAAGTTTCTACAACTAGAGCCCACCACAAGGGAGTCCAGCATTTCATTTGGCCTCATTCCTCTATTTTTTTCATTCCATTCAAACTTGAACATTCCCTTCTCCACTGCTATGCTTGTCTGCCCAATTCTGCCACTTACTCCACCTCCCAAGCCTTGATACTGTCTTCCTTCCTTTCTTCCAACCCTATTTTATGCTATCTGGTGACATTTATGAGACTTACTTCACGTTCTGACCCTTATTTCATCATTTACATTACATCCAAGCCTTTAAGCATTCTATTATGACACAGCCAACATTCATTTTACCATTCTGGGACACCCCTGACACTCCTAGATTCAATGGCATGCTGCGCCAACTTCCCCGGTTCCTGGAGGACATAGAGGAATTAGCAAGCTGGGCTGGCTTTAACAATTGAGATACCATTCGGCTGGTGATCCGGTATGCAGTTTTTGAAGAAGCAGAGCCATGGAAGATGATGGAAGAGGTATCAAACCAAACGTCTAGCTGGTCCTGGTTCATCAAGGTGGTAAAGGAGCTCTACCCAGGATGTAAGCCCTCATACTCCTATAATGACCTGTTTGCCATTGTCCAGAAGTTCTGGAATGAATCCATAGCCATCCTGGATGACCTTGGCCAGTATCACTGGAGCTTCTTCAAGATCTCCACCCCTCTCCTTAGTGCAGATCGGCTTGGCGAATGCAAATGGGATGAGCTTTTCTTTACAGGTTTCCCATCTGACCTAGCAATGTGCCTTAACCACTGGCTTGAGATTGTCCATCCAGAGATCTACCCTGACGAGCCTTATCCAATGGAGTACATCATGGATGCTGCCTCATTTCTTCTCTCCCAGATCACATCCAAAGCACTCGCTCCACCTCTTAGTCTGATGCTGCATACCACAAGTCTGGTCCAGAATGCATCACCAGCTATTCATTATTTATACCCAATGCCATATCGTTCAAGTCCAGTCCTGGCTGTCCTACCATCTATTCCACCTCCACATTTGATGCCTTATGCCGCAAGTCCAGTCCAAAAGCCCTTACCAATCATCCAGACATCCACCCCCCTTCCTCACTCATTGCCCATATCCACCTCTTTTACTCCAGAGGTTTCCTGCCTCCTTTTATCTGAAGCTAGGTCCCCAATTCAGCAGGTCCCTGCCTTTGACCCCTCCTCATCACCATATACACCATGCACCACACCAGGTATACCACTGGTTGAACTAAGCTGATCGCCACCAGATGCCATGCAGGTCACCCCTGAAATAACCCAGGAAGTCTTGGACATTGAGCTGGCCATGCTAGTAATCAACCTGGTCGCATTGGAAGACTCCCTAGAGCTGGTTGAAGCAGATCTGAAGTGGTGGGATGACAATATAGAGGCCTTGGACCCAGAAGCCACCAATATCAAGCCAGAGATCTGGAGGATCAAGGAAAACACACTGGATATCAAGCCAGATGCACTAGCTATCACCCCAGGAGACCTTGAGGATATACCAGATGCAGCCAAAAGCATGCCGGACCCCTGGGAAAACCTGCTAGCCATCGCACCAGACATCCTGGAAGAAGAAATCTATGGAAGCAGTCTGGAAAGTCTGGAAAGTGGTCTGGAAGGAGGCAAAATTGAGCTGGGAGAGTGGGAAATCAGGCCAGAGGTATGCAGCATTGACCTGGGAACAGTTGACACAGCACCAGGTACACTGGAGATGAAGCCGGATAGACCAGAGATAGAGCCAGATGCACAGGAAAGCAAGCCAGACACTTGGCGGATCAAGCCAGACATGGACTCAGATGGTACGCCACCAATTCTAACCATTTCACATTCATATTCGCAGTTATCCAATTCCTCTACCATACATAATGCCCCAGTTCCGCTTTCTACTAACCTCACACACTTTGGATGTTTCACACCCACCCCTTTTAATTTTCCATTCCCTATGACAATTCCAATGCCCAGGAGGGCATCATTTCAAGCCCCTGGGGGGATGGACTGCATTGACCATGGGTCAAGCCAGTTTTCCATCTTGCAGAGGCGGTTGTCATCCAGATGTCCACCAGACCACTTTCTGACGAATTAAGTATACTTCTGCTTCACTTAGTCTGGGATTTTGCCAAAATGGCCCCCATTTTTCATCCCTGAATACCGCTTTTTCATCCAACTTCATGCATACAGTTATTTGAGGCTGCTTTTCAAGCATTCCATTTCTTTCTATCCATTTCTTTCATTTGATAGCATTCTGGAGGGTATAGAAGCCGAAAGATGCATGAAGAAGGCAAGCTGGGTGGTACCCTGCCTCCAAAGGAACTCCAGAAGGTATAGATGCCGATAGAAGCCCGATGAAGACAAGTCAAGTGATATCTCACATTTATAGCCAGTTCTTTTCATTTTCCTTAGCTGTTCCTTTTATTTTCATAGACGACCCATTCCTGCTCGCACACAACACCCAGTCATGACTGCTGCATCATCTGGCCCAAGTCCTATTCACTCTGGACGAACTCTGCCCAACTCCGGACACCATTTAGAGTCATCTCTGCAGAGGACCACCTGCCCTATCCATAGCAGATACTGGAAGCATCATCTTGTGCATCAGAGCCATTACCCTCATCCGGTCAAAGCCCAGTCCACTCTGGACAAACTCCAGCCCACTCCGGACAAACTCTGCACAACTCCGGATGAACTCTGCCTATCTCCAGATGCTTGCTGGAGTCATTCCCGCCCATTATGCTGTGCACTGGACATATCACATCACCAGAACAGAGGTATTATCTCTCCAGAGGGTCACACTAGCCAATACTAGTATCACCATCTCATCTGCTCCATCCATAGCATGCACCAGGGCCACCACACTGCGCACAGGACCTATTGCATCACCCAGATCATTGGTATTGCAAGCTGGAATCACTATGCTGCTGGTATCACCCCTGCTATACCTGGGTTGCACTACTCCCAGAGATCCACTGACTGGGGACAGTCAGCATTTAACTCCCCTGTGGATGTAGAGAACTGTCATCCCCTACATTTGTATTCCAGTTTTATATGGCATCTGACAACATCACACCTCATCTGATGTTATCCCAGTCATCCTGACACTATCCCAGTAGACTAGATGACTTCCCAGTATGTTTCTGGTTGGGATCAATCCCCTACATGACCGGGTTGCACAGAAACTGGCCAGAGTTTGTTTATACCGGCCAGGATCACTTCCAAGTGATGTTTCCCAGTACTCTGGTGTCCGGGTATGTTTGTTTGTGACCGGTTTACATTGTTTTGGGCTAGTTTAGCTATTTTTACATATTTGACATTGTTTTATGTTAGTTGAGCACTACATAGGCATGTCACTACTTATCTAATACAGTTTTGTTCTCTCCTTCATGTTAGAACACCCAGTATAAGCCTATAAGCCCGGTCCTAGCCCTCCCTCACTATCTGCATTGCATGCAGAAGTCCAGGAACACATCAGAAGTCCAGAACCCGGTTCCTTTTGGAGAAGGCCCCTGTAGGAGTTGTCCACACCGGTGGTATGCTCTTTATCATCCATTTCTTATTCCATTTCTGGCCATTTGGCATTGCCTTGCGACTCCCTGGGATGAACACATTGCCCTGCCACCTTCCTCTTGCCTCACACACAGGCACATTTAAGTTTCTACAGTGGGATAAAGATTCTATCACCAAGATACAGAATTCTGTCTTTGTTTGGGAGGTTAGGTCAATCTAGACCCTTCCATTCTTCTTGTGCTTCTATGATTCTCTTGAGAAGCTTCCTTTCTTCTCCTTTGATTGTATAAGCATGCTTTGTTGTTGTCCCTTACTCTGTTCTCAGGGATTATTTGAAGACCTTTGTTATCTTCATCAATTCCTTGTGCATGATCCTCTCATTGAGAGAGAGCATCTGCTTTGCCAATTTGAGAGCTGGGCTTATTGACTAGGATATAGTTGAATTTTGACAGTCATTGTGACCATCTGGCTTGTCATTGATTGAGGTTTTGCTTTGTCATAAAGTATTTGAGATTTGTGTGATCAGTCCAAATTTCAAATTTTTCTACCCCCTCAAGATAATGCCTCCATTGTTCTAGTGCTGGAATGATGGCAAGCATTTCCTTGTCTGCTATAGGGTAATTTCTCTGCTCGGGGGTCATGGACACAGAGGAATGCAACAGGGTGCCACTTGTCATCTTGCTTGATGGATAGAACAACACCTGTGGCAAAGTCTGAGGTGTTGGTTTCTAGGTGGAACTCACTGTTATTATCTGGATATGTGAGTATGGGTGCTGTTGTGAAGCATCTTTTCAAGATGTTGAATGCTTCTTGTTCCTGGGGTCCCCACTGCCAGGGTTGGTCTTTTTTTGTCAAGTCATTCAGAGGATGAGAGACTTTTGAAAAGTCTTGAATGAACCATCAGTAGTAATTTGTGAGTCCTAAGAAGCTTTGGACTCCTTTGACATTTTTGGGTATTGGCCATTCGAGAATAGCTTCTACCCTTCCATTTTCCATTTTGATTCCTTTGGTGTTTACTACCATTCCAAGGAATTCTACTTCTTTGCATTTGAAGAAGCACTTTTCTGGTTTTAGAAATAGATCATATTCCTTTAACCTCTTAAGTACTTCCTGGACGATCTTGTCATGTTTCTTTTCATCATCCATTTTTGTGAATATCATTATATCATTGATGTAAACAATGACAACTCCTTCCATATCAGCAAAGATTTCATTCATCATTTGCTGAAAGGTTCCTGGTGCATTGCACTGTCCAAAGAACATTACTAGGGGTTCATATGCTCCAGTGTGTGTGTTACAGTTTTGTTTCTCCATGGTCACCTCCTACTTATTTTCTTTCTTTGCATTTGGGAGGGACTGATTACACAGGAAGTACAAATTCCATATCTGGTCATCCTGTATTCGGATGATATCTGCCTGATCCTGTTACTATAGCTTCATCTTCACATCTTCCATCTTTTGATATCATTGGACATAGCCTCCTACATCAGCATCTCCTGTTGCTGATGTATTTCTGATTACTACCATCTTTTTTTGATTGTTACCATCTTTGGCTGTGGGCGCAGCCTCGCATAGCTAGACACTATTTAAGAAACCCCCTTGTGCTGTAGCTGGTCTTTAGCCAATTCTTACACCACTCTGATCTAACTATTGTTTGCTCAGCTTGCCTTCTTAAGGAGAGAGCCCTTGTCTTTGCCCACCTTATCCTAAGGAGAGTGGCCAGTACTCAGAGGAGTACTCTCTAGCCCAGTGAGGGCCTTGTTTAACAGTAGTCAACCTGAAGAGTCACCCCGCTATGCATTGTACTCAGAAGAGTACCCCTTTCAGCAAACTCTGAGGAGTCATCTCACTGATCAGTTCACCTTTCTATAGCTAGCCAGGGACATTGCGCCTCTCCATGAGTGCCTCCCCTGCCTAGACTGACCAAAGAGGTCCAGAGGTAGAGAGGACATCGTGAGCAATAGTTAAATGATAACCATTACATCACCACTTCCTTGCCAGTCCCATGGCGTCAATGACTGCAACCAAGCAGAATACCCTTGGCTGGCATCAACAGTCCCCATGATGTTGAACCTATCATGGCAAATGGTAGGGAGAACATGTCAAAGAGGTCAAGTCTCATGTTGAGCTCACACTCACCTTCAACCCATGAGAGTGGGTCTTCCTTGGATGCAATGGATGCAAAGAAACGAGAGCATTTGACACTAATTGAAAAGTGAGTGCATTTTCTTGACCTATCATTGCAACACATCTTGCTGGGCTTTGGGCATGTTCTCATCCTGTTTCTATACCATTTCCTGAGGTGTTCTGCCTTTTTTATATCCTGGGTACTGATATGATGCTAATCCACCTGCTTTGTCCTTTTTTTTGGTGCCTGTTTCTGACATGACTACCCATATTTGCACATCTTGTTGTGGTGTGCACCTCCTTTGTGTTTATGTATTGCCCTTTTTAATAGTATGCCTTGCTCCTTCCCCTTCATCCCTGCTTGTATCAGACACATGGATTCACTGCACTTCATTGCCCCCAAAGGAGTGTGAGTGTCTCAAACTTCACCATCAACTTGCTACACATGAAAAAGAGTTGGCAAAACATGAGTAACTCCCCACACCCTACTTTTGTGATTGTTGCAACCGATTGTCAATCCTCTATTGATCCCAAAATGTCTAACTGATGTACCCTTCCTGCAGTGAAGAGTAAATAGCAATGTGTAGTCAACTGTGGCTGTGATCCACTCCCACTAGCATCTGGCCTCAGGGGCACTACCATTGATGGACTGAAGGAAGGCATCTGGATGATTGCTGCAGACTTCAGTGATTTCAGTGAGGTTGTCCAGGAAATTGATTCTGGTGACAGCAACTCCCAAAAATACAAACCTCTCATGCACATGCCATGCAAAAACAGGGGCATGAAGCGAGCTAAGAGTGAACATCTCTTGATGAGCTCTATGTCTTCTATCTGAGAAGACATATGTGTCCCAGATCAAGTACTCCATGATGGCAAGGGAGAAATGATGGTCACAATGGTCACAACTGCCCCCTCACTCATGTGTGCCAGTAGTCTAGGCTCTCAGATGCATAAGCAGCCCTCATGTATTGTTGTCAAGGAGCTGGTGACACTCACTAGCATGCTCATCACACCCCTTGCACCAAGTCCCAATTTAAGCAATCTGGACATGGGCATGTCACTTATCCTGGCATCCAGTCCCATATTGGTGCTACCCCTGCTGGGCATGATGTCCACAGCCTCACCCATTTCCATGCTCAAATTACCCACATCCTTCTGAATGGACAACATGGGCAAGAAGCTGAGCAACCTTCACAGGGGCCAAATGTAAATGTGTGCCATCTGCAGGATGGAGACCCATACTCATCATTTTCTTCCCACTCACTCTCCATGGGTTCTCAAAAAGCCAGAAACACATGTCATCACTCTTGGCAGGTATCTTGAGCACTATCAGTGCTGCCCTCTTTCCTGGGCAAACAGTCACTACACCTGCACCTGTCCCAACTGTGCTGTCAACATCTCTGGCTGTGCAACTGACCAAATTTGAGCTAGATCCAGATCTAGCATCAAAAGCTGAGTCTCAGTCCAGACCATACCTGTCCTATAGGTCAATGGCTGACTAGCTGGACAAGAAAGAGGAGCAGATGGTCCTTATAGGTGGGACAAGGGATGTATAAGCTCTAGTTTGGCACAGTGAAGAGGCTGTCAGTGCTGCTGCTATGTCTTCCTTTGACAACAATTGGAATTGGTGAATGCATGTGCAAAAAGGTGGGGAGAATAGGGCACATTGTAGAAACAAAAATGTGTCTGTGTGTGAGGCAAAAGAAAGGTGGTGGGATGATATGTTTGTCCCAGGAAGTGGCAAGGCAATAGCAAATGGGCAGAAATAGGTAGTAAAAGAATGAAAAAGAGCATACCACTGGTGTGGACAACTCCTATTGGGGCCTTCTCCAAAAGGGACCAGGTTCTGGACTTCTAGATGTGTTCCTGGGCTTCTGTGTGCAATGTGGACAGCAAGGGATGACTAGGACTGGGCATTTAGGCTTATATTTGGCATTCTAACATGAAGGAGGGAAAACTTCTATTAAGTAAGTAGTGACATGCCTATGTAGTGCTCAACAAACATAAAACAATATCAAATAGGTGAAAATAGCAAAATCAGCCCAAAACAACATAAACTGGTTACAAATAAACATATTCGGCCATTAGAATACCAGTAGACATCACCAGGAAGTGATACCAGCTGGTATAAACTAACTCTGGCTGGTTGCAGCACATGCTGGTCATGTAGGGGATCGGAACCAGCTGGAAACATACCGGGAAACCGGCTGGTCGACCAGTAAAGTACTGGTATGACTGGGATAGCGCTGTGTGAGTACCAGCTTGATCCCAATGTTGTCACATGCCCTATAAACTGAGACTACACATGCAGGAAACAATAGTTCCCTACAGTGTTTCTGTGTGCAGTGGATGATGGCATACTCCAATGCATTGTGCTTGGTCATTGTTGCACAGTATTGCTGATGCTGTATATCTCCCTTGTAGTCAGACATGATGTGCCTGAGATGCATGTATTCATTGTTACAGTCATATCCATGCCAAACCAGCCATCTCCACCTCCTCCGGCCCCTTCTCTGACCAACTCCAGTCGACTCCATCCCCCTCCAGTCCACCTCTGTCTCCACCACGCACAGAGCTCCTCAGAGCTCTGCTCCTCCGATTGAACCTGTGGCTGTGCTCGCTCAGAACTGCCTGGACACTATCCTCGTTTGTCTTTCTCTTTGTTCTTTCATCCCTTCTCTGTCCCTTAGTATTACCCTTGACATTCAGCGACCCTTAGGTCGCTTCTTATCTCCTAGAATATTTTCATGTTGTTCTCCACCTTTGTCAGATACTATTTTCATCCCATTTAGTATCCCCTTTGCTTACTCTGCACTATTTAACTCCTGTACCTCCTGTATGTACTCCTCAGTACCAATATCAACTAAATCACTCTCCCCTCATTTCACGATCCCCCCATCTCTTCCTTGTCAGACTCCTGTGCCTCCAAAATACAAGGACATGGACCTGCTTAGAGATGTGACACATAAGTCCTGTGCCAATGTCCTCCTGAGTATCTCTGCTCCGACTCCTCCACTCGGACCTCCAGTCCAACTCCTATACTAACTCCTCCGATAACCCCTAGAACTCTGCAACTCTGGTCGGACTTCAGTCCGGAGAGACAGGCATTTAACAGTTACCAGTAGAAGACAATTGATGTATATATTTTATTTCTACTTTTCTTTGGAGGGGATCAGAAAGATGGCTCACTGTTGCCTTGCCTAGGATCTTGAGCTCATACATTGCACTCAGTGGTCTATGTGTGACACTTTGGGAAATACCAAGAGAATGACTTGCACAATTTAGACCATTTCATGAATAACTACTCAGTTGCTTGACTCTCTCCAAATCTAGGGGGTCTTCGTATGTTAGCATCTTGGCTTGAACTGTACACCAACAGCAGCAATAAAAAGTGATATTATTAAGCCCCCAGCATAGGACTAGTGCAAAGGATTAAAATCCTATGAAATGTACAACTTTGTTACAGGCTGTCACACATGGCAGGGAAGCTGTGGAAGTGCCTAAGATACTATGGTTCAAATACTTGGGCCAATTTCATGCAGTAGTTGAAATATTATGGTAGTTGGGTGAGAAAGGCCACAGCAGAGCATGTCCCTGGAATGAGAGTGACATTCCTCCTGTCATGCCAGAGTGATTGTTGCTGAATAGCATACCACTACACCTCTAGGTCAGCAGTCCAACACCATACAAACCTCCAAACAGATGATAGGAAACTAGATCACTTTGGATTTGTTGATGAATGTCCATTCTACCATCCATGGATTACTTTTCACCCTACCACACTTTACACAGTGCAATTTGAATGTTCTCAGACAGGTATACTCTATTCAAGGTTCTCCAGTCATCCTTTCTTTGAAATTGTCATATCCATGACATCCCATCCATCTCCACATCCTCTGGCCTCATCTCCGACCGACTTCGGTCACCTCCATCACCCTCAGTCCACCTCCGCTTCCTCCACACTCGGAGCTCTGCTCCTCTGCTCTGGACCAAGGCTGTGCTTGCACAGGGACTCAGCTATACTTCGGACCTGGATATCATTTTGTACATTCTTGTTTGTACTTCCCATCGCTTCCTTTGTCCCTTCTCTATCCCTTATAGGACCCTTGATTCTGTTTCATCTGTTCCCTGACTTTGATGTCCCTGTTGACCTCTTAGTATATAACCTCTGTACCTCTGTCTTGTATTCCTTAGCATGAATATCGACTTAATTCCCACTCTCCTACTCTTGTTGCGATCCCCTCCTCCTCCTGTCAGAACTCTGCTCCTCTGAAATTTGAGGACACAGACCTGTTCAAGGGCACGACACATAAGTCCTGTGCCAAAGTCCTTTCCATGTAACTCTGCTCTGACACCTCCACTCCAGACTTTGGTCCAACTCCGAGACGAACTTCATTGACTACCCTTCAGTACCTCTGGACATCTGATTGGACTTGAGTCTGGAGAGTCTGGGACAATTTAACAGAAATATGTGTTATGGAGTACATTCAAGTGGATGGAGTGACAACAACAATTCCTTCTAAGGAGGTACTCACAAGGAGGCACAACATCTTAGCAAGGAGGAAGGAGAGATGAGAGATAGATCTTAGAGGTGAAGATCTTCTCAAGAAGTAAGAGAACCTTAGGGATGAATGTTCAGGCAGGAAGTAGTCTAGTTCAAGAGGTAGATTGCATAGGTCTAGCTTGGGAATACAAGCAAGTAGACTAGCTACTTATATAGTCCATAAGGATGTACATGGACCAAGATGAGGGTAGGAATGAAAAAATAAAGAAGGTGATGGAACAGCTGCAGATGGCTATGTAAGGGGAAATGACAACATGTGAGAGAATGCTGTTAGGAGATATTGTCCTTAAGTGGAAGGTTACAAGAGATGAAGCAAGTAGGAGAACAGAGAGTCAAAGAGAATCATGAAGTAGAGGTATTTGCCATGTGGAAATGGATAACAGAACAGAATACAAATAGTAAGAAGAAGAACATGTGGTATAGTGGAGAAAATCATAACACTACCCTCTTTGTATGCCTGCTTTCCTGAAGCAGAATAAAGACTGAGAGGGATGCGCACCATTTTGTACTAGTCAGAGTGGAGATACATCCAGATCAGCAAAGGGGCAACCTGAGAAGATGTGTTCAACATGTCCATAAAAAGGGCAGCACTGGGTGGGGCAGCATTCCACCACATGTCCCCAGTTGTTGCAGGTGGAGCAATGATGGGTGAGGCATCTAGAGACAGGATGCCTGGGGGTGAAGGCATGGCAATGGAGGCATTGATAGAAGCAGCAGAAGATGCAGATGTGCTTGAGTTGCTGGCACTGGTAGCATTGTGTATTGGAGAAGTCTGCTTGAGAAAGCCTTGTTTCCACATCAGGTGGAATAGGAAGAAGTCAAGTGGGAGAGGAAATAATAGAGGTATTGGTGGGTAAGTCTCTTGCCTGGGTAGAGACATTGACCGCCATAACAGCAGGAGGGATTTGTGTTACAACCCATAACCCAGAGGGTTGTAGATTGTAAAGTCAGAGGGACAAAGTCCATGACTACCCTTTAGGGGTCACTAGAGATGTCTTAAGGAGTGTATAAGAGAAGGCTTAAGAGAAGGCTTAAGAGAAGGCTTTAGGAGGCCTTAGACTCAATCAAGAGGTTTATAGGAAAACCAACAAGAGACTTTGCTTGAAGTCCTTGGGGCGTATTCTATTGGACTTCTATAGAGTCTAACCAAGTACTTAGGGCAGGCTAATGCACATGGGCCACCTTAGGGCCAGTATTGTACCTAGCTATGATGTCATGCCATGAGGCATACCTGTGATGTCACTAAAATCTAGCCTCTGTAGACTTGGCTTCTAGAGTATCATAATGTTAAATAAACCTAGCTAAGTGCTGTGAGAGCATATAGTGGTTAGCTAACTCACTTAGCAAGGATGCAAGCATGTTGGATCACCAACACTATGCCTGTCTTAAGGTTCTTGTCCTCGAGAACCAAGGCACATTCTATGAAGCAAGCATGAAGAATGAGAGAATTGGAACATAGGTGGTCAAAATAAAACCTATCATATGAATGGGGCTTGTCCTTTGTAATAGCCATATGAAAGTGTAAAAGTGTCTGTAGAATAGGAGTGTTGACTTTGAAAGGGGAAAGCACATACTGAGATTGAAAATATGGCAAGACCAATTAACTCTGGGCTTCCTGCTTTGTGCCTGGACTGGAGCAAGTCGATTCTGATTGTTCCTATATGGTAAAAGCGAAAGGGGTTGAAATATTCACTTACACTTCCTTTCTTCATCTAGTCGTATCTCTTCCATGCTTCACCAATTCTCGTTGGACTCTGTTAACACTTCATCCTAGAATCTCCACATGATCAGAGCCAGTACTCACTCACTGCTCATACCTTAT
>JBBPKI010001071.1:0-15141 GCA_038089155.1 Nevesoporus exiguus
TGAAAATAGAGAATCAGGAAGTGTGGGAACTTTTTTAAACTCAGATGTGCTAATTATATATGTCTGTTTGTATATATCAACAAACAATAACAGTTATTGTATGATTTGAGTGAGATTCTAGTCATCAGTCCAAAAGTGCAAAAACCCTTTCCATGATGTTAGTGTTTTGAATCAATCATATCTCCATATTGTGTGAACCAAATCACATGACCCTGGGGGCAATTTCATAGCCAGGAGTATGTACCATTTATAACTCCACAAAAGCTAATTGTAATTCCCACACTGTTTGGTGGTGTGCTTCACACACCACCATCCAGGCTAACATGGAAAGGGTTTTTGGGTCACTGTATGCAGAGGTTTTTGAGACATAGGTAATGTTGGTAAACAAGAAATGAAGTGAGATAAAAAAGGACAAAAAGGAAAAAGAGAAGAACTGAACCAGAGACTCCTAATCTAGAGTAGGTAGCAGTCCAGGCTTGTCTGGGTACTTCTGGTGGAAGTCCGAGATGAGGTCTTTTGCATTCCCTAACTCCGTGGCTAAAAGCCAGGAGGTCTCCTCATCAGTTCCTTCATATCCAAGCCAGCACACCAGGTATAGGAGTTGGCAGTGATGCCTTCTCCAATTGATCTTGGAGTTAAGGATCTCTGTGATCTTATACTCCAGATCTCCATTGACCTTGACAGGAGGTGGCAGAGGCTGGACATGGTTCAGTATCATATTTGGAGTTGAAATTTCTAGCTGTGAAACATGGAAAACTGGGTGAATAGAGCACATAGATTCAGGTAAGCATAGGGTAAAAGAGACACTGCCCAAATGGACGATAATTGGAAAAGATCTAAGGTTCTTCTCCAAAAGCTTCTTGGATGGCCTAGTGGAATAGAAGTATTTGGCTTTGACATAGATCAGGTCTTCGATTTTGAAGTCCAGAGGTGGACTATGCTTAGTGTCCACAGGGCCTTGGTAGCATTTTTGCACTTCTGACATCTCTGACCAGAGGAACTCATGGAGTTTATTTAGGTTGGTGATGTAGTCAGAGGCTGCAGAGGAGATTAGAGGGCGATTGGAGTAAACGGAGAAGTTCAGGTGATAACCCTTGTTAGTGAAGAAGGGGGAAATGCTGGTAATGGCGCTGGGTGCATTGTTGTATGTAAATTCTGTGAGGGGAAGGAAGTCAGCCCAATTGTCTTGCTGATAGTTACAGTAGACCCAGAGGTACTGCTCCAGGGTCTGATTGGCACATTCTATTTGTCTGTCATCTTCCAGATGATATCCAGAGGTGAAGTGGAGGTACATGTCAAGGGCTTTTCCTAAAGAACGGAAGAAATGGAATATGAACTCTGAATCCTGGTTGGAAGTCACATGGACTGGAACTCTGTGCTTGGAGAAGACATTGCTTAGAAATAGCTGGGCAAGGCCAGCAGAGTTGATGGTGTTGTGGGTAGGGATGAAGATTGACTGTTTTGACAGTCAGTCGATGACTACGAGGATTGCGGTGAAGCCTTGCAAAGGTGGGAGTTGCTCAATGAAATCCATTGAAATGGAATTCCATGGCTTCTCTGGCACCGGGAGCTGCTTGAGGAGTATGTAAGGATAATGGTGGGGCACCTTGGCATGAGCACAGGATGTGCAAGAGCTGACATAGTGCTTGACAAATGTCCAGATGGCCAGCCAGGTATATTTGCGGCAGATGAGGTCTAGGATGTGGTTTTGTCCAAAATGGCCCACAGTTGGATGGTTGTGAAATGTCCAGAGGATGCAGAGTTGGAGGTTGTTGGCATCCAGGACATAGATATGATTGTTGCAGAGTAGTAGGCCATCCGGGGAGATGGTCCATTACAAATCTGAGAGGGAGTCAGCAGAGAGTAGTGGAGATGCTACAGGGTCAGATGGGAGGGTGGAGCGAATATTGGAGCAGAGTTGGTTGACGTCGACAAGTTGTGAAGCCTGGAGTACCAGAGCTTTGAGGGAAGTGGCACAGAGGGAAGTGGCAAGGTCCACCGAGGTGAAGAGGAGAATTGGGGTGTCAAGGGTGGTAGCCTGGAGGGATGGAGCAAGCTGTTCTTGGGTGAAAATAGGTCTATAATTGTCAGGATTGACTCAAGCATAGTTCTTGTCCCCTTCTTTAGGGTAGATGTCCCATCATCGAGTGAGGGTATTGGGCTTAGCTCTGCGTTTACCTGGGTGGTAGTCGATGGCGAGGTTGAATTGGCAGAGGTACTCCAACCAGTGCACTTGGCGGTGGATCAGGAGTTTGGTACCTGTAAAGTACTCTAAATTTTTGTGATCAGTATATACTGTCACCAGAGTTGTGGAGCCTTCTAAGTAGTGGTGCCACTGGGAGAACGCCTCAAAAATGACAAGGAGCTCTTTGTTGTGGGTGTCATAGTTCAACTCCACATCCTAGAGGGAATGGGAGTAGAATGCAATGGGGTGGAGTTCACTGCCCAGAGAGGTGATGGAGAGAATACTGGCAATGGCATAGTCGGAGGTGTCAGTTTTGACAGTGATCGGAATGTCTGGAGTCCAGTGGACCAACACCAGAGCAGACATGAATGCCTTCTTGAGGGAACGGAATGCCGATTGGCAGGCCTCAGAGAAATTCCAAGGGGCACCTTTGTGGGTGAGGTGGATGAGAGGAACTACAATGTCAGCATAATTGTAAATGAAGCAGCAATAAAAATTGGCAAAGCCAAGGAACACTTGCATGTCCTTGACTTTCCAGGGCTCTGGCCAGTCCATGATTGCCTTGATCTTATTTTTGGCCATGGAGAGGCCGGAGGGGGAAAGGACATATCTGAGGTATTTGACAGAGTCTGCATGCCACTCACACTTCTCCAGCTTCAAGTAGAGGCCATTAGCCCACAGTTGGTGGAGTACTTCCCAGATGTGCTTCTAGTGGGCAGTGGGGTTGTGAGAGTAGATGAGGATGTTGTCGAGGTATACTACAATGCAGACATCGAGCATGTCCACAAAGATGCTATGAACAAACTGCTGGAAGGCAGTGGGGGCATTAGTTAGACCAAAGGGCATTATCAACCATTTGAATGACCCATAACAAGTCCGGAATATTGTCTTCCATTCATTGCCTTCAGTGATGTGGACCAGGTGGTATGCATGCCAGAGGTCAAGCTTGATGTAGATATTTGCTCTGCTTGGAGCATCAAGGAGGTTGGAGGTATGGGGAAAGGGGTAGCAGTCTTTTTTGGTGATGGCATTGAGGCCTTGGAAGTCGATGCATAGGTGGAGGGACTCATCCTTCTTCTTTACGAAGAGCATTGGAGCTGCATGCAGAGAACTGAAGGCCCAGATGAAGCCGATTTGGAGGTGTTCATCAATGAAGTCGTGAAGGGTCTGGGTTTCAGTGGAGGAGAGAGAGTAGAGCTTTCCTATCGGAGGAGAAGTGCCATCCTCCAGCTCAATTTTGAGGTCGAAAGGCTGGTGAGGAGCGAGGGTGTCTGCATGCTTCTTGCTGAAGATGTTGGCAAACTCGTGGTACTCTGGAGGGATTCTGGGGAGGTCTGCTTCTTCCAGATTGTCAGAGACAGTGGCAGCATGCACATTGGCCTAACCGAGAGACTGGAGGGAAATGGTGAATTGGACAGAGCCATCCATCTTGCAAGCATGCGTGAAGGCAGCGGCATTGACAAAGGAGATGGGGGGGCAAGTAAGTCTGGGGGCTTTTGGTGATTCTGGAGTGCACTCCGGGGGTGGAGTAGGGGTGCACGAAGGTGGGGGCCCTGGAGGCATGGAGGGTAATGTTGGGCTTGATATTCCTTCTGTAGGGGCCTTGAATAAGATGCTGCTCATAACCCAGTCAATCAATGGATTGTATTGGGTGAGCCAGCTATGTCCTAAAACCAACAAACAGGAGGGATCCAAGGAGGTGACAAAGAATGTCTTGGAGGTTGAATCACTGGAGGGAAAGAGGAGGGAAAGTTCTACAGAGGAGGATATAATAGAGGACAAGGAACCATTGAAAAGGCAGAGTGCAATTGGAGGTATGGAGTTGGTAGGTATTTTATATTTTTTAATAAAAGAGGAGTCAATAAAACAGTGAGTAGAGCTGGAGTCAATAAGAGTAAATACAGAAGAAATAGAAAACTGTGGGATAGACAAAAACAGACAAAGCAAATTCGGACTAGAAAGAGTGGATGCGTTGAGACATAACTCCTTGAGAGCACAGTTGGGTTCAACACAACTCCCAGCCTATGTGGAGTCATGGGAGTCACTCTCTATTTTTTTGCCTTGAAGGAGGTGGAGCTGGATCCAGACACTACTGGAGTTGTGGTAGCAGCTCTGGCCTTCGCAGCTCTAGAAGTTGACTTCAGACACTCCTTAGTGGAGTGGCCGGGTTGTCTACAGAACAAACAAAGATTGTTGTCCAAGTGGTGCTGATGTTCCTCTGGAAGAAGCTTTCCATCTTTGCCCAACTTGGATGAAATGGCAGGGTCAGGAGTACTGCCCTTTTTACCTTTGTTATTACCTCCGGAAGAGCCAGAGGTGCTTGCTGTGGGAACAGAGTTGCCTTTGGACTTGTCATCCTTCAGTTTGATGGAGGTGGATGTGAAGTTGTTGGAAGAGGTCTTGAAGGGGTGCTGATTTCCGGAGTTGGAGCTGGAGGACTTGGTTATGCGGTTGATCTCTTCCTTGCACTCCCAATACCTATGGTCAATCTGCTGGGTAAGAGCCCAGAGAGTGTAAATGTTGTCCAGCTTACCCTGTTGGAACAACTTGTCCTTAATTCTGTCTGGGAGTCCATTATAGAAACTCTGGCAGAGTGCACCAGAGCCCCAGTCCCAGACTTGGGATGCTAGGCAGTTCCATTCAATGATGTATCTAGAAATTCTTTGTGAGTCTTTCATGTGCAATTGCTCAAGTTGAGCTTCTGCATCAGCAACAGGGTCATGGGGACCGAAGTTAGATTGTAGTTCAAACAGGAATGCCTTCCAGTCCAACATCCAGAGTGGACAAGACTCTGGAGTTTCAACTCCAAGCAAGTCTTGTTCAAAATACTCTAGGGCAAAGCCCTTCAGATATGACTGCATGAAAGTTACCTTAGTCTGATCCTTTTTGAAGGACTTTGGGTTTGCTTGAAAGTTCAGCTTACACTGAACTATGAAAGGGTGAAGTTTCTTGGCATCCATTCCATTGAACAGGTCCAGTTCACGGACCTTCATCTTCAGAGCATCAGAGTGTTTCTTGCGACACAATGCCTGTCTAGTCATGTCTTGGATCGCTTCAGCAAGCTGAGCAAACAGTTCAAAGGCCAGTGGGACATTGTTTGCAGCATTGAAGGCGTTACCTTGACCTTGACCCCAAGGGTCATTTGAGTTGTCGGAGTGTTCAGAGTCGGAGCCAGAGGAGTTGCTGTTATTTCTGCCATTGTCCCCTGGTACTGGAGGTGGTGGGCCACTGGACCCACCACATGCTGCTTTGTCTTTGTCATCCCATAGTTCCCTGAAGCAGGAACCTGCAGGTGACTCCAACTCGGCTGGTAGCAGCATCAAGGGAGACAGAAGGCTTTGATTGGGGCAATAGCTGGAGGCAGAGTCACTAGGCCTGCTAGTCAGGCTAACGAACTTGCTGGGGATGGTGCAAGAACTGCTGAAGGCAGTCCATAGTGCGTGCTTGCATTGGATGGTGCACACATGAGAAGGCATTGGAAATTTATATGGACCTAGACAAGTATTAGTACAAATATACTGTCAAGTCTGGGTCCTCCAGATCAAGTCTGACTAGAGTTGTGGTGGAGTTGAGACCAGAGACAATGGACTTGAGTACTAGGATAGAACTCCAAGGGATAGTGATAGAGGATGATGGACAGAGGGGCCAGAGTTGGCCAGAGTTGGCATTATAGGGGAGTGGATGGCTGGATATAACAGAATCCCTGCCCATTACTCATCCTACCACTCCAGAGAACTCACTGCCAGTCTGTCCCTCTATTCTATCCACAGCACCTCCTCCTGGCCTTTCTTTGCCTTCTAATGTCTACATCCAAGACCTCCCCACTGGTGTCACCATACTCTCTTCCCCCACTTGAGTCCTCCATGTCCCCCAAGAAGTCCAAGCCTGTCTTGCCACCATGGATTTCTCTGGCCACAGGTGCTACACCTGCAGAAGATATGGACGTCTGCAATGGAGCTGTCCACAATATACGTATTCCAACTGTTTCCTCTATGCCCCCAGATATCCAGTCTCCCACTGCCTCACATCCCATTGCTCTGTGTGCAATAGCTGGGGACATGTGGCCAAAACATGCCCAACTCTCTGTTGTTCCCTTTGTGGAGCTATTGGACACTTCCTTGCAAACTGCCCCTTTACTACTGAGGACTTTAATGACAACCAGTTGGTATTAAATGATGTGGATTCCTCTGGTGCTTAGGAATGCAGCAGCACTGCATGCCTACAAAGGGGGTACTGTTATGATTTTATCTTTACATCCTGGTCTACTCCTCATTTCTGAATGCATTTCATTCATGTATCCACACCCACATGCTAGATACCTATGCTTCCTTGTTACTGCCCTACTCTTGGTCTGTGTGCATCCCTTTGGACTATAAGTAGCTAGCTACTTCACTTGTAAACCTCAAGCTAGACCTGCACAATTCCACTTCCTCTTACCTGGACTAGCTCCTGCCTGAACAGTTGCCTCAACTGTTCTTCTTTGCCTCTTTATCTCTTGTAAGATGTTGTGCCTCTTCATGAGTGCCTTCTCACAAAAGAACCTTTGTCATTAGCAGTCCAGAGGGATATGCTCCATAACACTGCTTTAGATGTACTGTCAACCATTGTGGGGCCTGTAACAGGTGGGGACACATTGACCAAGTCTTCCCTAATTGACAATGCTCTCTTTGTGGGGCTCCAGGACACATTTTGGCAGACTGCCCATTCATGACAGAGGACTTTCAGGATGATAAGGTTGTCCACAATGGTAGAGATCCTGATGGACCTTAGGTTCTCATCGGTGCTTTGAATGTATGAATAGGGTAATATTACAATATTTTCACTTTGTCCTCCCCTTTTTGTTATCCTTGTATACATGCATCCTCAATTTCCACCCTTACCTCTTATTCTTATTTTCTCTGACAATGGCTATGACCTTTATTCCTCGCCTTAACTCTTTCTTTGGACCTTATCTCCTAATGCTGTTCTTTTGCATAGCATTGTGTTCCTTAGTTATCATCTTCCCTTGCCTCCCCTGAAGTGGTCTGTGTGCTCATAGGTAGACACTATTTAGTCTCACCTTACCCATCCTATACAGTAAGCTTGTGCTATGCAATCCACATGTTTCCTTGACCTCTGCCCACTTTGTCCCTTGACCAAGGGATTACCTCTGAACTGTCTCCTTGCCTTTGTGAGATGTTGTGCCTCTTCATGAGTGCCTCCTCATGAAGTGTAAGTGTACTAGCAGTTCTTGGGAACATGCTACGTAATACCATTCTATTGAATGTAAGGCAATCTCACATAATATTATCACATCATATGCATACAAGCCTCACATGACCCATAAGATGTCACCCCTTATAGCTAGGAGACTATATGGATTATACTAGCTATTCAGTAGTCTAGTACTTAAGAGCAAAGGGTAGTATAGGGGACAGTAGTTGTCCCTTGCCATCACCCCACATCCAACTTGTCTGACCTCTGCCCAACTTGTTGCCATATCACACATCTTATCAGTTAGAACTCTGTCCAAATACTACAGACCACTACAGATGGTTATGAGCTCTGTCTAGCACATCAATCAGCAAGAAATATATTCTGTATCTACAGCCATGGCCAGAATAAGAAGACATCACCAGACCACTCTGTCTCCACCCCCTCCACATAGCCCTGACAGAGATGCAGCCAATGCCTCTATTGCCTGTGCTAGTAAAGCTTGTGCTGATCCTGACATGAGTAATACTTTTCACAGCTGTAACACTACTCCTGTCCCATCCAACACAGCCCCTGCTGGTGGCTCCAATAGCATGGCACTGTCCACCAATACAGCTCCTGACCTCTCTCCTCAAGAGAATAATACATCTCCATTAGCAAACTATATTCCTAAGATCCAGAGACTTAAATCTGGCAAATTGCTCACTTGGAGCACCCATATTTGCCTTATTCTCGAGCATAAAGATGCCTGGGAAGTTGTTACTGGAAAGGAGAAGAAGACCAAGGATCCAGCTCAGGCTGCCAAATGGAGGAACAAAGATCTAATTGTGCAGTGTTATGTTTTTATTCCTTGTATGTGGACTTCTTCTCATCCTAGTTGCCATTCCTTTCCATTATCCTCATCTTCATTCTAAATACTTGAAGTTCCTAGTTGCCTTTGACTCCCTGATTTCCATGACCTTACATCTACTTCAGTAGTCCCAATTCTTAGCTGGACAATATCTCTCCTAACTATGTTCTTTCATATGTAGTTGTTTCCCTGAATACTTCATTTTCCTGCCCAGTCCCACTACTTTCCTTTTTTACTTAGTCTATTTCCCTCACCTGCCCTACAGTTGGTCCATGCACAATTGCCTAGGGTATATAAGGAGTACCATCTATACCATGTAACCTTAGGTTAGACCTACTCAATCCTTAGTTTGTCTGAACCTCTATAGTTCAAGGCCACACCAGCCTTGAGAATTGGAACTCAAGACATTGAGCTTCTGTGTGAGTGCCTCCTCAAACCTATGGTGGTATAGTTGGTTCAGAGGAACCTCCAATGTAACAAAAGGTCTTATCTTGTCTTTGTCCCTTCTATCCAGGAGAAGGACCTAATGTTATCACATCATCTCAATCCAGAAGGATTACAGGGTTGCCTACTCTACAAAGTGCCTTACCACCACCATGTCAATGATACAAAGCTCTTAAAAGACTACTGGGTATGTCTGCCAGTGAAGAAGAGCCAGCCAATCCTATTGATGTAGATGAAGGACCTATACTGGGTCCAGGATGTCCAAATGACCCTTGGGCACCCACTGCTCCTACTCACCCACTATAAAGACCTGAGTATAACACTTCTCAAGCTTTACCAATCTCTGCTTATAACCAACTGCAACCACCTAATCCTGACCCAGACCTGTTAGATAATAACAAAGATATTGCAAGCATGACTTCCAAACTCATGGAAATAAAAATTAGGGTCCCAGCAGACTATGATGGGGAGACCATTACTGCAGAATCCTGGCTTCTGTCTGTCAAAACTTACTTGCTTATCAATGAAGAGATCTACAACTCTAACAACAAAAAAATTGCATTTGCATTTTTCTATATGAAAAAGGACTCAGCTCTTGCATGGGCCACTATAGTGCGACAGGAGGCAATGGCAAAGGTTCTCCCATCCTTTGGAACCTTTGATGATTTCAAGCAAACTTTTGAAAGCACTTTTAAACTGGTAGACTCTGCCACTGATACCATGAAGAAGTTAGTATTCCTATAGCAAAATGGGATCTCTGAGCTATACAAATATGTCTCCAACTTCCACCTCCTCACTGCCATCAGTGGACAAACTGTGGATGCTCTACTCATTGGACTTTTCAAGAAAGGACTCCATTAGTTCCATTGGAACAAGATGGCTGGAATCAAAAAGGTACCCAAGACCATTGCAGAGTGGTATTCAAAGGTAGAACAGTTTGAAACCAACTAAATCAGATTTGCCCCTACAAACAGTAAGAAACCACCCCCACAAACCTTCACTCTATGACCTCCACAAGACCCTAATGCTATGGACATTGATGCCCTTAACTTGTCTCTGGAGGAGAAAAGTAGATGTCTTCATGAAAGACCCTGCTTTATTTGTAAGTAGAAAGGATGCTCCATGAGGAACCATCCAAAATCACCTGCAAAAGCCAACCCTCCTAAGATAAGAGCCATTGAAACCAAGGAAGAGGAGCTAACTGCATACATCAGGACACTGTCCACCAGTGGACACTCTGTGGAGGAACTTCTAAATAGCTTAAAGGAAACCTATGAAACTACTGTAGTGACACTCAAGACTTCAGATTTTTGAAAGGGAGGGAAAGGATGATGCTTCCCCTTCATACTACTCATGTACTTCTCAATCCATTGGAAAGAAATCTATATGAATTTGAGTAAAGATAGAACATGAGTCAAAAATTGTTGACACTACCACTCTTATTGATAGTGGAGCCATGGGAAATTTCATAGACAAGACCCTCATCCAGCAACTAAAACCTCCCCTTGATTGACTTTATACCCTCTACAAGCCCTCAATGTAGATGTGACCTCCAACCATCAGAGATCCATTAACACACAGACTATGATCTTCATAAATTTCACTACCTTCAGAAGTCAAGAAATATTGATGGTGGTAGGATTAGGATGACCACAGATTGTTCTGGGGATGAAATGGTTAACCACCTACAACCCTGAGATAGACTGGGAGTGATGAACCATTAGGATATGCTCACTGCCTTCTGAAGAATTGGAGGAAGAAACTGAGACGAGATACCTCCTCTGATATCTGGGATGTAACCTGGATTCCACCATTCAGACACAACTAGCCAAGAGAACTAAATGGCTAAGAGGAGAAAGTATTAGAAAGGTAACCATTGCCACAGAGATAGCTCAACAAGAAACCAAGGACAAGGTTGTCTTGCCCAAATGATACCAAGAATTTGCCAACATCTTCCTAGAGAAAAATCATGATATTCTTTCCCTCCATTGATCATACAACCATACTGTGAAATTAAAGCCCAACTTTATACCAAGACAAGCTAAACCTTACCTGTTATCCCCCCCTGAGATGGAAGCTTGTAGAATGTTCATTGAAGAGCATTTAAAACAGGATGAATAGTGAAGTCCAAATCCCCACAAGCCTCCCCCATGTTTTTTGTTCCAAAGAAAGATGGGACAATGAGAGCATGCCAGGACTATCAGTACATCAATGAGTGGACCATAAAGAACTCATACTTCTTACCACAAATATCTAATCTAGTGAACTGAATGAAGAACTCAAAGTACAGTGACTCCCAAAACTACTGCAATGTTTGACTATTTTGCAGTACTGGAAGTGTGTTATGATTTCATTCTTTATCTTATCTTATCAAGTCACATGATCACTTACACATGACTGTGGGAACTATCACATGATCAAGTCTAGATCATTCCCTTTCACTTTCATCACACTCGCTTTATTAATCTCTGCTTGTTCTAGACTCTTATCTACCTTGCTCTTTTAATTACCGATATTCTAGAGCATGACATCATTAATGACATAGTACTTAGTCAGCTATTCCATACCTGCCCCAAACCTGTAGCTAGACACTATATAAGACCAATACAATCAATGACTGGACTTCAGTCAAGTCCTGGTTGATTCCCCTATATCATCCTCTTGATCTCTTAGCAAGTTACTAGTGGTGACCGAAGCCTTAGGTCTTGTCCAGCATATGAAAATTTACAACTTGAGGGTCAGCTGAAGTTGGTGAACATTTGGCTAACTGATTTGGAGATAACCAGCATTATGATACTGTACTATAGGGCTGTACAGTAGATAAGCAGATGATCAACCTGCGCTGATAGCAATGGACCTCGAAATGCAAGCAACATATAAGAGATGGCACCGTCTTTTCATGCTACTGTCATTTTTTGTAATCCAACTCACATATTACTATCAGTTACTCTTCCTCTCAATACTGGAAAAAATCCCATACCACACATCGATCCTCTTAGGCAAAGCATGGATTCTCGAGCTGATGAATGGCCATCCAGACCGAATCAAAACATCCCTTGGGGTCAGTCATGATGTATTTGAAGCATTGATATGTGTTCTTGAGGAGAATGGCTTCACAAAGTTGAAACATAGAATCTCAGTGGCAGAACAGCTGGGGATCTTTCTATATATCTGTAACACTGGACTGAGTGCTCAGCATGTTGGGGAGAGATTTCAACACTCACCGGACACCATCACAAGGTATTTTTCCCATTGTTGCAAGCCTAAAGGGCACTAAAATGAAAACATGAAGATATTTCAAGAATATGCTATATTTCTTCTCATCACCACCATTCTACAGCATATATGTGCATCTTCCGACAAGACAAACACTGATCTCACATGTGATTATGGCTGATCCACGTTTCCATTATTTTCGCGACTGCATTGGAGCTGTTGATGGGACGCACATCCAAGCTTTCGTGCCATTTGAAGATCATGTTCACATGTGTAATCGAAAGGGTTTCTTATCCCAGAACTGTCTTTTTGTTTGCAACTTCAACTTCTGTTTCATGTATTCAATGACTGGCTGGGATGGTGCCAGTGCAGATGCTATGCTATGGCATGATGCCCATACACATGATCTCTGCATACCCAAGGGCTGCTACCTCCTTGGCGATGCGGGATTTGGCTCATCTGACGCACTTCTTGTGCCATATCGTAGTGTTCGGTACCACCTTAAGGAATGGTGGCAATCAAGGTCAGGGTATGTGCTCTATTTACTTCAGTTTCACAATCTTCGAAGCCCAGCAGTCCTCAGGATAAGAAAGAACTTTTTAACTTGCAACACGCTGCGCTCCAAAATATTATCGAACGGATCTTTGGTGTACTGAAAAGAAAATGGTGCATTTTCTTACTACCTCCTGAGTACAACATGGATATACAAAGCCGCATACCAGCGGCACTATTGTTACGGAGCACGTCCTTCTGGACTGCAAACGACAGGGGCTCTTTGCGAGGAGGCACTCATGAAGAGGCACAACGTCTCACAACGAGCAAAGAGGCAAAAGAGAACAGTTGAGGCGACTGTTCAGGCAGGGACAAGTCCAGATCAGAGGAGGTGGAATTGCACAGGTTTAGCTTGGGTTTTACAGGCCGAGTACCAGTTACTTATATACCCAGAGGAGATGCACACGGACCAAGATAAGGGTAGGCATAGAAGATGATAGAAGGTGAGAGAACTACTGCGGATGGCTAAGAGGATCACGACAGCGTGCGAGAGAACGCTGTTAGAAGGTAATAGTCCAAAGAGGAAAGGGTTACAAGACATAAAGTGAATAGAAAGATGGAGACTTGAAGATAATCATGAAGTGAATGTATTTCCCATGAGAAAAAGGATAGCGGAAAGGAACACAAACGGTAAAAAGGAAAAGATGCAGTATTAAGGATAAAATCGTAACACTACCCTGTTCGTATGCCTGCTTCCCCGAAGCAGAGTAAAGACTGAGTGGGATGCACACCGACCTGATCCAGTCAGAGCTCAGATACATCTGGATTAGTAAAGGGGCAATCTCTGAAGACATGTTCAATGCTTCCACAAAAGGGGCAGCGGAGTCTGGGGCAGCATTCCACCACGTGTCCCCAGTTGTTGCAAGTGGCACAATGATGGGTGAGGCATCTAGAGATAGGATGCCCTGGGGCGAAGGAATGGCAGTGGGGGCATTGATAGCGGCGGCAGAAGATGCGGAGGTGTCTGAGTTGTCCACATTGATAGCATCGTGTAGTCGACAAGTCTGCTTGAGAAAGCCTCTCCTCCAAGGTGGGGTTGAGAGGGATGACTCGGGTTGGGGAAGAGATGATGGAGGCATTAGTTGGGAGGTCTCGAGGGGTGGCAGAGATGTAAAGGGTGGTGGCCGACAGTGGTAACTGAGTGATGGGTGATGGAGTGCGTGGAGGAGGCACTATGCGAATGGGAAGCACAATTGCCTGAGAGACAGGTGATGGGGTGGCAGGAGCGATTGGTGGGGATGGGGAATGAGGTAGAGCGGCTGGGCGACCTAAAACTAGGTCACTTTCTAAATAGTCTGATAATTCGGAGTCTGAAAGGGAATTAAAAATAATCTCAGCAAACTCCCTAAGGGTGGAGAGCAGAAATGAAGTAATGATTTCATCAAAATGATGGTGATCCATCATGTCCAGGGCACGAAGGCGAAGTTGGTCAAGAAGGGTTTCCCTGGCAGTGGAGAAGTCCTCTCTATATGGCATGCGAGGATGAGAAGCGAAGATTTGAAAGGAAGAAGTATGATGATAGAAAAGGGTCTGTTCCATGAGTTCTACAGTAAACGCAGGGGAATTTTCAGCGATTTGAAGAAGAGAGGGATGATCAAGAACGTGCGTGTAGGTGGCAAGGTGTTGAAATTGTGGGAGATTTTCCACGAATAATTATTGCAGGGCCCAGTCAGGGATAGCTGGTCTAGAAGGTGGAGTCTCAAGTCCTCCACGGGTGAGAGACAGAGCAGGGCGTTCAAGAGATACTTCCTCGACAGGGGGGAGAGCTGTTTCAGTAAGGCTAGTGGGTGATAATACAGTGGAGTGGGTTTCAGACATGATGTGGCGGGGGTGAAAGGGATGATGTAGTAAGAATAATGACGAGTATAGTGATAATGGTAGTAAGGCAGATAGCGGAGAAGATTATGGCTGCGATGAGGATCTGATGAGGGATGAACATTATAGCTTAAGAGGAAAGGGAACTCTTATATTGTCTGAGGAGGACAGGAGCATGACGAAGGTTTCGTTCGGGTTCCCAGGTGTTTTCTGAAGTAGGGTATCCTTTCCACTTGATCAGGTATTGGCAGCGATTAGCAGAGCCTCGGTGGGAGAGTATAGCCTCAATTTCATATTCTTCTTCGCCATCAATAAGATCTGGTGGCGTAGGGAAGAAGTTTGGGCCATGCTCCGGCGTGGTCTGATAGGAGGATAAGAGGGAGGCGTGGAAAACATTATGGATGTGCCATGTGGGGGGTAGCATAAGCTGATACGCCGCGGGGAAAGTACCTTAGTAATCTCAAAGGGTCCTTCCCTTTTTGGAGCAAGCTTCTTTGATGGGTACCTGAGTTTAAGATTCATGGCTTCGAGCCAGACCTTGTCTCCAACCTTCCATGGTATGAACTTGGTAGTAAGTCTCTCCTTCATGAGACGTTGAGCAGTGGAATGAGCAGCTAGTGCTTCTTTCTGTGCCTCAGCAAGGGTAGAGAGACATTCTTCTACAGAGGGAGTGAAAGACTTTCCTAACGGGGGATAAGCTCTAGGTTCATACTCCATCATGAGGTAGTACGGCGATTGGTGGGTGGATGAATGTGCTGCGGAGTTGTGGGAGAATTCCGCAGTTGGAAGTAAGGTACTCCAGGTACCAGGGCGTCCTTGGCAAAAGATCCAAAGATACACTTCGAGCTCCTGATTGGCTCTCTCAGTTTGGCCATCAGTCTGTGGG
>JBBPKI010001072.1:0-15133 GCA_038089155.1 Nevesoporus exiguus
ATTCGTTGCTACGCGTCCATTGCTTTGTTGTACTACAACATCTGTATCTAAAAGTCTACCAACGGAACACAACCCTGACGATGACGTCGCTACCATTTCACGGTCAGGCCGATGATCTCACTCTCCACGGCCCGGTAGTCAGTTCGAAACAGCTTCCGTCGCCGTTCTTCTGCCATATCGTCCATGTCTGCGTCCCACCGGGTCCGGTCCGCGTCTTCCGGTCTACACATGTCTACTTGCACCCCCAGCGCAACGTGGTCCGCGTAATCCAGCTCATTTGAGCCCACCCCCGGCGACAGAGGTGGCGTTGACAACTTGTCCCAGTACGCCCTTTCGACCACTTTCGACCACTCGTGGTTTGCCCATTTTGGACCTTGAAATGGAACCCCATCCCCCGTCTTCTCCCCCTCACCTGTCATCGAAACCCCGCTCTCCTCCCAATTCCTCACATACTCTTCCTCGTCCTCCACTCGCCCGGACGCCTTGCCAATTGGGCGCAGCTGCCCACGCATCCCTCCGGACACGCCATCACCTCCACGTAATCATACCCCTTCCCGTCCGCGTCTACCCCGTTCTTCCTCGCCCTCGCCCTAGTTGCAACCATGCGTCTGGCAGCACCCCTTCCGACTCGAACCCCTGCCTCCTTTCCAACCTTTCTGACCACGTTCTGTAGATTCCGGAACCCGTAGCACTTTGCGCCTTTAAATACGACCTCTCCATTGCTCCGCTTGTATAGTACGTACTCTTCATAATCGGACGTGCGCAACGTCTTCATGCCGAGGTCCAGTGGCTCCAGAGAAGCCTCCCTGGTAGCAGACATAAGTGAGTGGAGGTAGGAGCCCGAACTCGTACCCGGGTGAAGCAGCAGCTCGGGGATAATCTCTAGATTTTCTGGGCCGTCTTCTCCGGGGACTGGGAGAGACAGATCCCAGCCTTTCTCGCGCACAAGGAAGTCGAGTTCCCCTGTTGTGATGACGCAATCGATATCCCGCGTTGAATACATGTTGTTGTAAAAGTCCTGACGAGACGCTTCAAGCTTTTTGTCATAGCAGGGCATCACAGTGACATGGTATATCTGATCAGGTCTGTATGGTCGATGAAGCGTTAATCAACAACACCTTCGATGTGTGCCGATACGTACTGTTTCCCCCAACCGCGCGATAACCACGACTTGACCAATGTCCCCATGATTTGCTGAGGGCTCTTTGTCCGGGAGATGAAAGGTAGCATTTCGGGATGGGTCTTTTCGGCGTAGCATACCCACCCGGGACACGCGCTCGCCAACATCGGCAGCTTACCACTCTGTTTGCGTTCCCAAAACTCCCGCGTGTGTTCCAACAGAGAGATGTGTCGTGCAAAGGTCATATCATAGATATATTCAAAGCCCAGCACCTGTGCGCAAAACGCCACTACGCGTCGTATGACCTGCCTCACTCCGATAGGTCCAGCCGAACTGCACGACAACATTGCCGAGAGCGACGCCAGACATTGAGGAGCAATCGACAGGACCGGGACCTTGTGCGCTGGTGAATCGGCGGGAGGGTTGCCCTTCAAGAAGCTAAGCACTTCGGTATGTGACTGTAGAGTGATCAAGACTGATTCGGCCGACGTGATGCACCCACTTTCGGAGTACGTGAGCTAGATTACGGGAATGCGCACAAGACGGGATAATATACCTGCACGCCAGGCAATCGTTTAGATTAATCTGTGCTTGCTGTAACTTTCGCCCCGATGACTCAGGCTCCGCTGCGTCCCGCACAGAGGGTGTGGACGGCACTTCGTAGTAAGTTCCAGACGAGTCAATTCGAATTTCCGTCTAGAAGCGCGCATTTCTATGGACCGGGAACGAGAAAATGGGTAGGAAGAGCACATACAGAGGCGGATCCGACTCCTTTCATGTCCTCCGGGGCGTTAAGTTGCTCGACTGACTTGATGCATGCTTGTGAAGGGGTGATGAAGTCGTTGAGGTCTGTCAACGTTTATTTGGGGGATGTAGGTCCCGGAGCACACATCACACCGCGCGATCACCTACTAGAGCGCCAGAGAATGCCATCAACGTCGGAAAGAGGGAACAAGGAAAGATCATCATTTCTCAATCGATGCGCCGGATCATGCACTCTTGTTCAATATTGCACATGACACTACATAGTTACAGTCTTAAATCCTAATGTACTGTGTTCAAGAAAGTGGATCAGCTATACCTAGAGTTATGGAGATATAACGGCAGTATGCGCACTTCGCTCCATTCATACCTGGCCGGGCGGAATGTAAAATTGGCAGGCTGTGACGAGGCGTTACTTCTTGTGACGTGACCAGGAAAGTGGTAGCCGTCGGTACATCTTACAATAACGTCAAGATCCGCTTCTGTGCTCGCCGGTACATTCCGTTATCATTTGGGTTACTCGGACCGTGGCCTAGGAACGTGATCTCTCCGCCCTGGAGCGTCAGTAGCATCCGACCACTGAGTCGCAACCAATGATTGTAGCTTACTGATCTGTAAGGGCTGTCAGGAACCGACTTAAGAGATAAGATATCTCAAGGGTCAACATAGATGGTGTTATGAGGCCAAAAGTGGTACGGCCCTTTGCTAGTGATGAAGCACCAACTTGAGCACTAGCCAGGTCCGACGGTGACAAACTGCCGAGAAGTAGTGAAGTCGAAGACTTGAGTGGACGTGACTAAGCGGTCGTCTAGCTCGTTCTCTGGACGAAATCATCATCTTGACATATCCTGAGAGAAGGGGAAGGGGAATATTTCACCTCTAAAGAACGTCCTGGTAGAATAGTTGACGCGTACCGCCATTCAAAGATGCAAGAGTAACAGACCACAAATATCAACGTTGACGTTCCTGACTCGGAGCTGCAGGTTTGATTAGGTCGATGCTACCACATTTTAAACTGTGAAGCTACCGTCAGCAGCGGTGAAGTTATAGCAAATGCTGCCACATACCACATCAAAGCGCTGTTTACCTGCATGGTATCTAATATCGCTCCAACTGGAGTGGTACAGACTTGCAGTGTTTTAAGAAGCAGAACAGCTCGCTATCCAGCGATGAAACAAAGGATCCACTGCTAATAATGTGCAAGTTGAGTTGCAGTCAATGCTGGTCTCGGTAGACATGTTATTCTGTGTAAATATTCAAGTGTAAACTATGCATGAGTCCAGCGGGCTCCAGGTTCACCTGGAGTACACTATCCTCGGCCTTCGCCACTGTACATCATCTCTCTTCATGAGACGTGCATTCAAACAACGACCAACCAGTCTGAACCGTTATCGTCCAGCCAACTTCTAAGACTCTTGAAACCATCAGAGTTCCGAATCACCAAACTCAATCCACCTAAGAGGAGCGTGGTGTTAGATATAGTACCATTGGTCTTATTTCGCCGCGAATATTACTGCGCACCTCGTCTTCCTTGCAGGTGTGGACACTGTACAAGAGATCGTGGCCAAGTGTTTCCTGGGAATTTGGAGGTGAGATTGCCTGGGAGTGGACCAATAACGAATAAGGTGTTGACCGTGTCGTTCGAGGAATAGCAGTTTCTGACGGACCATTTGGAAGAGCTGTGCACTCAGTGCTGGCGCAAGGGCGTTCGTTGGCAACGACGTTGGGCAGTGTTAGATGAGGATACACGCTCGCCGATCATTGCTCGCAGAAAAATTGGTAGAACGAGGACAAACTTACACTTATTGCCTAGTGAGATTAGAACACAATCGTGTTAGTCCACGACTCACTGGCAGGCGACGTGTTGTGGTCACGTGGTGTTAGTTATACTGCCACGTGAGGCTATGCATGGGCTATATACCTCGGGAATAAAATGCTCAGTAACGTGTACAAGGTCAAGTCCATGGGCGGAGGCTGCTAGCAATGTTTTCGCAAAACTCAAAACAAAGAGACAGAAACGCGGCTGGAAATGGAGAGGCCAGCCAACCATTGCTCAATGGGTCCCACGAGGATCTCACAGGAGGAGACCTGGAGGATCGCCCACATCTTGTATTCGCAGCCCCGGACGATGAAGATTCAGAGGCATCTACGAGTCGCTCCGTCACACCTCGCCGAGGAGACTACACTGTCAGATTCCGGGAAGAGGTCCAAGTCATCGGTCCACCACTGAAGTCTACCATGCAAAGTCGAGAAACCGGTACGTACCTATAACGGATTCCTTGCAGCTTGGTTTCAGGAACTCCAGCGCAGAATATGAACTCGACTCGGATGATTTCGACGACACTACTCTTGCCGACATTAGCAATCAACAACGGAGAATGCTGCGGACTTCAGGTCCAGGGCGACGGGCGCGGAGACCCCAGCCATTGCTCGCGGGCCTGTTGGATCCCTCGGTCTCTGGGAGGACCCCTGAGACGACCATACCGATGTATGAGTCCGGAAATCAAGGGTCCTTGGCCGACCTCGATCTCGACGAGGTAGCCGCAAAACAGCATGCTGGTGGTGGTATGTTTGACTCTGTCGCGAACATGGCAAATTCGATTCTTGGGGCCGGTAAGCTTTATTTTATGTATGTTGCTATGGTCTGACTGGCAGATAGGCATCATTGGTGTGTGCATTCTCGACGGAGAGGTAACCAGGCGGTCTACTTATTTAGTGCACAGGTCTACCATATGCCATCAGTCAAGCGGGCTTCTTCCTCGGGATAGTCTTGTTAGTTGTTCTATGCGGCGTCACGGATTGGACTATCCGTCTCGTTGTGATAAATGCCAAACTCAGTGGCAGAAGTTCCTACATCGAAATCATGAACAGCTGCTTCGGTGCGAGTGGTCGTGCTGCCGTGTCGCTGTTCCAATTCGCCTTTGCATTTGGTGGTATGTCCCTCCTCACGACAGTCTCGAGTATCTAATCAGCATGGCCAAAGGGATGTGTGCGTTTGGTATCATCATCGGTCAGTCTTTCCCCCATACTTCTTTGCAACCTCTAATACCTGTCCACAGGGGATACAATACCTCACGTCATTCGTTCGCTGTTTCCAACATTACAGAAAATACCCATCCTATCCTTATTCACCAACCGACAATTCATCATAGCACTATGCACTATTTGTGTATCCTATCCACTCTCCCTCCATCGCGATATTCACAAACTCTCCCGAGCATCTGGCCTGGCGCTCCTCGGCATGTTGATAATCGTCGCCTCCGTTCTAGTCGAGGGCCCGCACGTGGATCCAGACTTAAAAGGAGACCCTTCAAAGCGACTTACTTTTGTTGGTCCAGGCGTGTTCCAGGCGATTGGTGTCATTAGCTTTGCGTTCGTTTGTCACCACAACTCTCTCCTCATATACGGCAGCTTGCGCACTCCGACGCTCGATCGCTTCACGCGTGTTACCCATATATCGACCGCGATTTCTCTCGTCGCGTGCTCTATCCTCGCTATCTCCGCTTTTTGGGTATTTACCGATAAAACACGAGGCAATATTCTGAACAATTTCTCGCCTGTGAGTTGTCTATACTCGCGGATACATTCGATACTAAAGAGAGGACTCAGAATGATACCTTGATCAACGTTGCCCGGTTCTGTTTTGGATTGAACATGTTTACCACACTCCCTCTAGAATTATTTGTTTGTAGAGAGGTAGGAAGCCTCTCGACTGACATGACAAGACGCTTGACGGATGAACAGGTCATCGAGCAATACTTTTTCTCCCATGAAAGCTTTAGCCCTCAACGCCACTTGTTCTTCACCAGTACTATCCTCTGCGCGTCGATGCTTCGTACGTGATCTGTTTCTCTCATCGTACTCGCCACGAATCCACGCTAATATCTGATCTAGTTTCGCTCATCACCTGCGATCTAGGAGTAACGCTCGAGATTACGGGTGGTGTCTCCGCGACGGCCCTTGCTTTCATCTTCCCCGCGGCGTGTTTCCTCAAGCTTACCGATCGCGGCGTGCCGCTCTACTCGCGGGCAAAGCTCCCCGCAGTCATCTGTCTCGTGTTTGGAATTTTGGTCATGGTCGTCTCACTTTTCCTCGCGCTGGGCAAGGCATGGACGCGCGAGGGCGAGGCCAGGATGTGCGCGTGATATCAGAGACTTGTACATTTATTCATCTGGCACGGTTATATTTCGCGCGGACATGAATCCTTTTCTCTAGGTAGGAAAATACGAAAAAAGTAATTATCGACGCAGCTGCACGACGGCACGCAATCCAGGGACTTTGTCGATGTTCTCTACTTTCGCCCCTTTGTCCTTGGATTCGGTTGCTAGCAGAGGGGACACATTCGGGAATTGCTCCCAAAGCTTCTCCACTGCGCTCAGGGGCTCTGAAGTACCGCCGTTGGGCTCGAACACGAGGAGCCAGATCGCGTCATAGCCGCCAGCTGTGTTCGGTAAGAAACGCAGTGCGGTCGGCTCACAAGAACAAGTCACTCACCACCGGGCACTCCGCCGCAAATGACCCCTTTCTGTGCGATAGATGCGTCCAAAAGCTCGGTCTGTGCGTCCGGTTCGATATGCACATCTTCGTCCGCGGCTTTGCCCATTTGTCGCATGAGCGCACGCGTGTTCTGTGCTCAGCGGTAAGAGGACAGCACGATCAGATAGCCATCCATTCGCTCACCTCGCTCGTCTTTCGGAGATCCAAAAATGCCTGGACGACAGACCGTTCCGGTGCAGTACCGCCGAGCCACTACGCGACAAGAAACGCCGGTTTCTGACTCAGCCCCAAGGCAACGGTGTGTGAACGGGACCCTTACCTCCAACACCGGCACCGATGACATGCGTTTGACAGCGGATGCGTACGACTCCGGCTGTCGTTCATACAAGTTGGACAAGTATCGAAGATGTTTAGCGACAGCTTGATTCGATGCGTCGATCGCGGCCCACAACGCGTTAGCTGGGAGATTCGATTGTCAGCATTGCCTTGTAGAGGAGAGTGCGATGTATGCGTACCTTCGTCGGCTTTCTCTTGACGCCATTTCAAAACCTTGCCCACGAGCGATGGCGTATTACTCCCCGCAGACACGTCTGCCAATACGAGCCTGACGAGTGGTGGGAGCTGAATCGGGACTGTCCGACAGTCCCAGTGATCGCCGGGATTGAGTACTGGCGATAACGAGGGCGTGGTCTATATGACCAACGCAGTGTCACCACATCATCAGCGTTGCCATGCACGTCTACGAACTTACATCAACCCCTTTCATCAGACCGTTCAACAGGGCGGGGCTGAATCGCGTGTACAACTGACTCCCAAACACAGCAGCGGATACGTCGAAACCGCTGCCCACCTTGCCCTGGGCGAAGCAGTGCACGAATTGGGCAGTGTTGTGCGCCAACTTGCGCGCGTCGCTCTCGGGCCTGTCGAATTCCCCCTGAGTGATCACCCCAAGCCTGAGAAGGAGCGCGGCAACAATGGAAGTGATCAACGCTGCAGACGACCCCATCCCTGTCTTGTTGACGTTGTCCAGTCGGACGTCCTGTGGGCAGAACGGGGTAATACTGGCCAAAGACGCGACAGTTGGTGGCAAGTTTAGTTCTTGAAGCTATCAAGGGAGCATCAGCAAACAAGCGCCAAGGTGACGAAGGTCCTGACCTTGGCTTGCTGCGAGTAAAAATCATTGTCGCCCACTGTGGCGATATCGAGGCCACGTTGCAACGAATTCCGCAACGACGGAGCGGATCCCCTAGGCGACAGACGCTCCGAGGCCAATATCAAGGTATATTTGAGCGCATAGTACACGAATTTGTTCTTGCTATCGGCAAAGGTAATTTGGATGCAGTAACGCACGGATGCGAAACGCACCTCTCTGAAACTTGACTGACGTCCACCGTTCCGTCATCGTGAATGGTCACAGAATATGTCCACTCGGCCCCAACAAATTGAGGGGATCGAACGATGATCTGACCTGCTTGATTAGGTTGTTGGCCATCCTGGATGACGGCGTAAAATCGAGATGAGGCTGAGATCACCAAACCTGTAAACTTTTGGTCAAGTACGAGGTATCCCCCTGCAATCAGAACTTTTCCTGGGGACGAGACGACCGTCGCGGGCGACATGGTACTAGCATCACATCACATTGGATGGGCGTGTCTTTTCACAGATGTAGCAGCTGACTAATCATGATAGGGGCAGTGGTGTGTGGGACGCGGTCGGGCCAGCTTTTTTTGGTGTCCCAAAATGACTTGTCTAATTGCACTCTGAATACATCATGACTGGCCTGCGCGAGCAAACCAGTGCTTTTGCTGGCCACATGTCGCGTTTTTACAACCGGGGCAACGGAGACCCATTTGTACACTCGTCGGCCCGCTCTTCCCAGTAGAATAGTCACGAAGATGCCGCGCTGCAATGTCGGCAAGCGCACGGATGAATACCGGTGACTCGTTCAAAGAATCTGCGCGTTGCATCTCCATCCCGAGCTGCAAAAAATATACCACGAAACAGGGTGCGCACAAGGTATCAGCGATAAGCGAGACTTGAGGAACACAATGCGTGTTACCTCTCTGCCCTCTTTCATGTACTCCAGTTCGAGTTCGTATAGTGTCTCAATATGGTCGGTGGTGAAAGCGATTGGAACGAGGATCACTTGCTTCTTTCCGAGACGCGCGAGTCCCTTGACGGCTTCACCGGTTTGCATGCCGATCCATGCAGAAGGCCCAACCTGGGACTGCCAAACCAAGCGATAAGGATTCGAGTGCCCCAATCTGTCCATGACGGCATTCACGGAAGCCGCCACTTCGAGAACGTATGGGTCCCCACGATTGACCACTGACATGGGTAGGGAGTGAGCCGAGAATAGCAGGACCACGTCGGAACGGTCGGAAGGCTGAAATTTTTGAAGCGCGGTTTCAATGTTCTGCGCCACAGCCTAGACAGAGGTGTGAATGGGCAGAAGATGGCACCAGTCACGCTTACCTCGATGAAGCCAGGATGTGTACCCCAGCGGTCAATTACACTCCATTCAACGTCGCCCATCTCACCCGTTCTTCCTCGTCTGAAGAGTTCGTTCAGGCTGCTTCCTGTCGTGCTACAACTGTACTGGGGGTACTGAGTGAACGCTACAGCACGCTTCACGCCGTCGGCTTTCATCCGGCGGGCGGTCTCCTGCGTGAGTGGATTCGCATAACGGAATGCCACATAGGGCTTGTGGGGAGCAGTCTCTGGATGAAGCTCGTCGAGTAAAGCACACATTCCGGCACCTTGATTCTCAGTATAGCGCAGGATGGGGGACCCTCCCCCTATCTCGGCGTATTGCTTTTCGATCTGGGGGGTCCGTCGTTTAGCAATAACTGGTGCGAGGAAACGCTGGAACGGCAACGGTATGAGGTCTCCATCCAAGAACAAGTTTTTTAAAAAGTCATGGGTTTCTTGTACCTGTGAGAAGTATAAATGGGACGCGTGAACGCGGTCGTCACCCACGTACCGTGGATGGTCCGCCCATATTCAACATAACGATTGCTGGAAATGTGTCAGAAATACTGCAGAGACTGGCAGGACGGCCGGGGCACCTGTGGGACTACGACAGGTGAGATACTGCGTGCCGAGACAGGAAATACGAAATCATGGCCCTACCTTTTGTGCTTTAATGAGGAGCCGTGCACGGTGGCCATGCGGCGTGCATGGGCAGCCAAGGCATTCGCTCTAGATAAACGAGGGAACATTGCAGACGCCGTGGGTCAGAGGCCTGCTCAACCCGGCATGACGCAAACTGGGAAATAGTATGGCTCACTCGTCAATGACTAAGCAGAAATTACAAACTTCGGATGTCGGAGACTAGGACTAGTGTTACAAGTAAACGACTATACTATACGTATTCTATCAATAAATGAGACATAGATACACTCTGACCTATCCCGCCACATTTTCATCGTGTTAACGGGCGAAGAGTAGACAAGGGAGGGTATGGACCCAAGATATCGGACGCGAGGGGAAAGGACCGCCGACGCTGGTCGAAGCGGGAATAAGCAGGTAAGGGTTCTTCAGGGATGTCGTCGTCCAAGACAATGACTGGGGGGTTGGGTTCAACTGGTAGAATTCTATTAGAATGAATCCCTTGAGACGGCACTCCGGTCAGTGAAGGATCTTGAGCGAGGGGATCGGATAGGGGCATTCCCTCGATGCTGGTTGCCGTGGAGGATGTCAATAGGGAAACCTCTGTATCACTCCCTCGGGCCGGGAAGACAGCAGAGTCACTCTGCGAGTACGATGGTGGGTTGGGAAAGGGAGACGGTGCAGCCAAATACGAGGGTGAATATAGTACTTCCATGACGCTGCGAAATGAAGGCAACGAACGGCGGGCATGACTCCTTGAGCGGGGCCGCGGAGTGGTGCATGTAGGTTCTGCAACGTCGGTGGCTTCCTTTGGTGAAATATGAGTCAAAGTAGGTGGATGAACATGGTACCTACGGAGCGCACCGCGCACAAAGCACAAGGGAAATCCGGAACATAGGCTGACTCCGTCCTCGTGGTAGCCCACTGTTGTCGGGCAACAGAGCTATCTATCTCTTCAGAATGGTCGGTGTCCGATGCATCGGTCTATCATGCAGACAATTTGATCAGTGCATATAGCGGCTAGGTAGGAGAGAGCATCATATACCTGCCATTCTGACTGGGCCAAAGTTACCTGTTGCTCTTGCTGAGGGGGGGAGAAATGTCCGAGCGGGCGAAGAAATCTTTTCTTGAAGTTGTGCACCGCAGAGGTCGTTGGGCAATGCATGAATGTCTGAAAGAGGGGACATCTGGATGGCGGGGAGTGTTTTATACGAGCCAATGCGAATTGGGGTCAGGAGTTGAATTGAAGATATGATCGATCCCGGAATTGATTCCGCCCCACCAAAACAGGGGTTATTTGTAAGCTGTGCACCCTAAATTCAAATAAATGGGTCGCCTGGCCATGCTTGGGTGGTGTGTTTTCAAAAAGTGGTGCGGGACAGTGTGCTCGACGGAGAGATCTCCAATGGCGACTTGGAGGGACAAGGAGTACCAGGATGGAGTGATCACGACCCCTGGGGTGTATTTGGTCGTGTTTGTGTGTATTGTGTATAAAGTGCTACGTGTCCGGTCGACGTGTCTTTTTGCAGCTTTCTCCAGCGGCCACGTCCACACACAGAACATGCGCAGTCCCTTTTGACTATCTTTATTCCCGTTCCCCTTCTAACGACCCCGTCCGTCCTTCTACCATGACACAACAGTGCGCTTTCGTAGATCCCTCCTCCCTCTCCCTCCCCTCCTCCCTCGAGCGTCCCGCCTCCCCCGCCTCCTCCATTGACCGCTCGAGCCCTCACCCCACGGACGAGCCCCCTCGCAAACGCCCTCGCTCAGCCATCACCCCCGAGGAACGCAAGGAGGCTCGCGCTCACCGCAACAGAATAGCAGCTCAGAACTCTCGCGATCGTCGGAAGGCACAATTCGCCCACCTCGAACGCAGAGTAGCCGAGCTTGAAGAGGAGAACAGACGTCTCCGCGCCGGCATTCACATCAGCCCATCCCCGTCCGTTTCCACCGTCTCCGAACCAGAGGCCTCGGCTATCCAGCGTGAGCGGGAACAGCTTCGTAAACGCGAGGAGGAACAGCGCGAGCGTGAGAACCAAGAGCTGCGTGAACGAATACGGACACTCGAAAAAGGCTACGAAGCCGTCGTACGAGCTTTGGCAACTCAAGGCAATCTTGCCGTCTCAACAAGCATACCTGCCCCCCCTCCAACAAGTCCGGCACCTTCTGTCCCGTCTTGTTCTCAATCGTCGTCACAGGCGGTATCATCTTTGGAGTCTCCTAACGCTGCATCCCCTTCGTCACCAAATGTAGCTCCTTCATCGCTGGCATCCTTACCCCTTTCCCCAACCTCTTCGAACTCGACTCTTGTCGACACTCCTCTCCTCTTCGCAAGCGGTGATTCATTCGAAATCCCCCTTAGTCCACCCTCAACGGGTGATATATCAGTTGCCTCGCCTTCAGAGTCGCTCGACCTCTCCCTAGCCACTAGCACCCCTACTCGCCATCTAGCACGGGTGGCGAACACTGTCGGTCATTCAGCAGTGTCCCTGCAGCGGGTGGGCAGTGCACAAGTGGTGATGAGACCGGCGAGCACTCCAAGGTGTTGGACGGTGATGCGATCAAGGTCGGTATCTTGTGCTTGACCCTGCCTAATTTCACATTGTTGACACCCTGCCATCAGCCCGAAGACGAGGCAGCATCAGATGCCGCCATTACGCGTTTGTTCGCGGAGATCCTCGCGTCGCCGCCGCTTGGCTCTAGCACTCTTCCAAGCTTTAGCCCTTCGTCAGAAGACGCATTCAGCAAGGAGGTGTTGAATACTTCCGATGGGCTCTCCCTGGGCATTGGCATGAGCAGTATTGACACTGTCGATTGGGCAGATCAAGTCCAAGCTGAGATGGAGATGGAGAAGCTGTTAGAGATGCTTCCGAACGCGCAGGATGTCGCTGTCGATGCGATCCTACATCATGACGTTAATCCCGACGCTGACATGGATATCTCGGGTGCCCTCACATGGGATGGGGTCAGCGTCTTTTGATCACCATGCTCCGAGCGCACCTCTCAGATACCACCGCGCCCGGAATATCAAAATATCAGCTACGGCCTGATCATGCCGTGTATGTCTTTCTAGGCTTTTCTCCTCCATCGAACGCAAGACTATGCATCCTACAATCACAATCGTCGGTTGGTCCTGTTTATTTACTACTCTACCTTGTCCTATTCCTATTGGTTTTTCTTCATTGTCTTGTTTTTATTGACGTTCAATAGTGGTCAGCCTATCGTGGACGTGCACCACCTTCGAATCACTGCCTTTGTGTCGCTACCTTCGTTATTCCCCTTACAGCCAGCCCCTTCAGGCGATCATGTACCTGATGCTGTCTCCCAGTCGCGCCCGTACCTTCGTTTCTCCCCGTTAGGGTCTGACGAAATGATTGATGCGGTGCATGCTCTGGTGAGCGCTTGGGATGTGTGCGCGCTTGTAGGACAACTGATCTGTGACGTGGGTTTCACCTTTGTCCATCAGTACTTTCTTGTGGTAGTTTGATACGTCGGGTGGTTTATTCGATGTAGCCGGTGCAAATATACGATGGATTGATCCTGATGTCGAATTTGTGCCGTGTCATGGATGGCTCTGGGAACAAGTCTGGTCGGGGAACGAGCTCAGTTGGCATGTGCGATTCGACGCGCCGGCTGTTGCCATGTACGTAGATTGAAAGATCGTTGCAAAACCCTACGCACGGGCCTCGGCTGTACTGGGCCCATCAAACCAGTGGAGGCGGGGTGTAATAAATGAATGCATGCTGTACAACACATTGCAGCGATCGATCCGCTTCGAGGGCCCTCGACGCAAAGATGAGTCAAGTTCGTGCCGTAACGCTGACATTTCGACCTTGCACGGCTGATGAATCGACGAGCACACCTCTGAGGACATGCACGCGGGAGATTTATTGTCCAGATCGAACGCTTCCCGTCGTCTCGACCCTTTCGCGGAACGAGTTTGTCCTAATTGACCCTAATCGTCAACGTTGGAGGATAAGCGATATCTCTATCGACACGGGTTGGCTGTGCTACTAGCGATCTGCACAGGACCTCCAGGCTTCATTGATCGACTGAGCCTCGGCCGCCGTGACGTACGGTTGAAAGACATACAATCGCCTATGAGCCATTGAACGGGAGCAACGCGGGTCCCACGGAGAACAACGCAACAACGCCCCAGGCTGCTGCCCAAGACCGGGGCTGAACGCAGCGCGCCACGCGACGACCAGACGGGGCACATCAAGAATATCGATTCATTGCAGTGTTTATCTCATAGCGACGCCCGCTGAGACGGAGAACATAAAGCAAGGTACACTTTTCGAGCCTCTTTGCACCGCCTGAAGCGGATATGCATTTTCGCTGATGCGGCAGGAACGACGTACGCTAGTCATCCATCTACGACGTCATGGCGCCCTCGTCCTCGTCGTCTTTCTCGTTTTCTGTGAGACCAGCTTTTTCGAGGGCTTCCTTGGAGGTATAATCGACTTTGATACCCCGGGTGCGCCTGCCACTGTATAGGATCGCGGATGGGTCGATATCATCCATCTCTTCCTCTTCCTCTTCCTCTTCCTCTTCCTCCTCCTCTTCGTCCTGAGTATGTTGAATACAAAGAACGGGTAACATAGTGTCTCACATACCTCTTCCATATCATCGTCATCCTCCTCCTCTTCCCCATCGTCGTCGTCGTCTTCCTCTTCTTCCATGCGTTTCCTAGGTGAAGAAGCTGGGCCCTTTCCTTTCCCTTTCCCTTTGTCTTTGCTCGAGGGCGATTTTACGCCCGCGTTAGCTCCATTGGAGGGTGCACTAGAAAATCAGCAAGTCAGGACGAGTAGCAGTGTAATGGAATGAAGGAAGCACACCCGGCTGCGGTCGACATGAAGAGGGGGTTGAAGTGAACACGTCGAGCAAAGACGGGAACGCGTCTGAGAAGTTTGTTGATATCTATTTGGCGCTAGTACGATCCCAGCCACAAATAATTCGATAGCCAGGGCAACGATGTGATCCGCCCAGGTAACCAACTGGAAGCTCGTCCTGCCAGGGGCCGGGAGGAGGCACCGTGCAGCGAATGCGGACCGAATATGTCGTGGACGATCAGGAGCGTCGTCACCAGATACGGGCCGGATGAAGGGTTGGATGAGGTGGCAACTTGGGCCTCGGGTCGACGTGGGCTAGCCGAAAGGAAGGAATCATTCGATGCGAGTGATCGAAATGACTGCTCACCTCAGTTTGGATTTTCGTAGAGATTGTATCAGTCCGCCGTCGTCGCTGGTCGTGGAGGGAAATGGACGATGGGGTCGGGTGCGGATATCTCCGTGCGACGACCGTGTGAGCGAGATCTTATAATACAGCTCCTCTGATCTCGTTCCTGTCTGCGTGGTCCCTTTCCCTCTCGGTAACCGACCGTGTTATTACCTTCTTCCCCTCCCCGACCGCGGCCACGACCACGACCGCGACCCCCTCCAACGCCCTTCTCGTCGCCCCGCGCGTCCAGTCTCCTTCCTCGTTCTCCTCGACCGCCTCTGCTCTCCAATGGCTCGAGCGCGCGTCTCGCCTCCCCCCGACGATCCAGAGAAACCCGCTGGCTCGTTCTTTGTCCCACCCCCAGTCCAGAGGTTGTCCCGCTCCTTCTCTGGCTTCCAACTACCGTCCTCGAAGCCGCAGTCG
>JBBPKI010001073.1:0-15109 GCA_038089155.1 Nevesoporus exiguus
TCCTCAAATGGAACAAATGCTGTGAGAAACTCTTTCTCCAGCATGGCAAAATCTTTACCTGTGGCATTGGTATCGTTCATCTTGTCATACCAGCCCTCTGAGAACTGGACTCCTCATCCAGTGCTCATCTTATTAAGCACTGTAAATATCTTGGATTCATCAGTTGCGAATAGTGACGAATTGACTGCAAAATGGCCCTTCATGGCCTTGATCCATCTCGTGGCATCATCTGACTTCCCTGAGAAGTCGGCGGGGAGCATTGATTTGAGCTCAGACTTGGACGTCATGTTGTCGGATGAAGGTGAATGTGTAACTGGGGTGTTCCAATTGTGTGGTCTCAGGGGTAGGCTTGCTACATATCTTCAGAAGCTAGTGACGTTTTCACTAGGGCTGCTGGATGCTTCTAGTTTGCCAGGTGCATCTATGGTGATATTCTCTTGTTCTTCCTCTGAAGAGTCTTCATCGTTGCCTGGGATGCAAAATATTGCCCCTTGGGCTGCTTGCAATAAGGTGCATGTGAGAGGGGATTCTCTCCTATCTCAGGGGTCTTCCTGACGAGGGGTGCCAGTGGAGGAGCCGGTAATCCTGTGAGAGGGGTGTTGGGGATCAATGGTGGGTGAGCTTTCTTAAAGAAGAAGAGGCAGGGGACAAGCCAATTCTTTTGTAATGGTCATGGTTTCCTATTACCAGTGACTGACCTCTATCTCTAGGCTATCAGCTGACTTAGACTGGGGAGGCACTCATGAAGAGGTGCAATGTCCCTGAATAAGTATAGAGGTGCCTAGGTTAGTGGGGCGATTCTTTGAGTTTGCTAACTATCCATTCCGTCTCGTGGAACAGCGCTCAACTAGCAGAGCAACCCACTTTGGGTTAGCTATCGATGGGAGGATGGACCTTCGCTAGGTCAAAGAAAGTACTTGGACAAAGTACTTGGCCACTCTCCTCTTGGTGAGGCAGGCAGGGGTGCGCAGTACTTCCTGAAAGAAGGGTAGGCAGGGACTGAGAGCTCTCTCCTCCAGTGAGGCAAGTGAATGAGCTTAGCAATAGGTAAACCACAAAATGGAGTAAGAATTGGCTGAGGAAAATGCTACTTTACATGGAGGTTTAAATAGTGTCTACCTACAAGTGGCTATGCCCACAGCCAAAGTTGGTAACCATCTATCAAAGATAGTGGAGAAGGTAACGCATTAATCAAAAGATGAAGGTGAAACAAGCTGTGTCTAAAAGATATCAAAGATAGATGATGGTTGTGAAGTCTGAAGTTATAGTAACAGGATCAGGTGGATATCATCCGAGTACAGGATGATTAGATATGGAACATATACCTCCCATGTGATCAGTCCCTCTCAAATGTGAATGAAGAAAATAAGTAGGAGGTGACCATGAAGAAACAAAATTATAACAGGTGTACTCTCAATGGATGAGCTCTAATGTCTGATTCTGTCCAAAATGTCCAGAGAGCAGATGATTGTGCTTGTACCAGAGGACCTGGAGGCAGAGGTCATCAGTGTCAGGGACATAGATATGATTATCTAGATGCAAGAAAGCTTCTGGATCTATGGTCCAGCAAGGATTGGACTTATCAGAGTTGTACAGGTGGACAGAGGTGATAAGATCAGAAGGGAGAGCTGAGAGGATGTCATTGTGAAGTGTCTCAACATCAAACAAGGAGGTAGCTTGGAGTACCAGAGTTGTGAGGTATGTGGTCCAGAGTGATGCCACGAGCTGTTCCTGTGTAAAGATGAGATGGAAATTATATGGATTGACGTGGGCGTAGTTCCTATCCCCCTCTTTGGGGTAGATGTCCCAGCATCTAGTCAGGGAATCAGGCTTGGCATCTAAGTATCCAGGGTGGAAACAGATGACCATATTGAACTGGGAGAGGAACTCCAACCACCAGGCTTGATGGTGGGTCAGGAGTTTTGTGGTGGAAAAGTATTCCAAGTTCTTGTGGTCAGTCACAACATTGACTGGAGTACCTGAACCTTCAAGGTAATGCCGCCAAGTCTGGAAGGACTCATAGATGGCAAGCAATTCCTTATCATGGGTGTTGTAGTTGAGCTCTGGAGCAGAGAGAGTCCAGGAGTAGAAGGCAACAGGCCAGAGTTCCTCATCCAGACATCAGAGCAAGAGGATGCCAGCAATTGCATAATTGGAGGCATCAGTCTCAATGATCAGTGGAGCATCAGATACCCAGTGAGTAAGAATCAGAGTGGAGGTAAATGCTTCCTTAAGGTGCCAGAAGGCAGAGCAACAAGCATCATTGAAGTCCCATGGAAAACTCTTATGAGTAAGGTGGGTCAAGGGAATGACAAGACCAGAGTAGTCATGGATGAAACAGCAATAGAAATTAGCAAATCCAAGGAATGACTGGATATCTTGGATCTTTCAGGGTTTGGGCCAATCTAAGATTGCCTTTACTTTCTCAGAGGACATAGTAAGTCCAGTGGGCAAGAGGTGATATCCAAGGTACTTGGTGGAGTCTGTGTAAAATTCACATTTATCTAGTTTAGCATAAAGGCCATGTTTCCAGAGTCATCAGAGGACTTTGCGGACATGCTCCCTGTGGGAAGCCTTGTTAGTGGAGAAAATAAGAATATCATCCAGATATACAATCACAAAGACATTGAGGAGATCAGCAAAGATAGAATTGACAAATCGCTGGAAAGCCACTGGGGAGTTGGTTAGTCTGAAAGGCATGACAAGCCATTCATAGGAACTATAGCATGTCCAGAACAAAGTCTTCCACTCATTACCCTCAGCAATGTGGACCAGATGGTATGCATGCTGGAGGTCGATTTTAGTATAGATCTTTGCTTGGGCCAGGGCATCAAGGAGGTTGGAGATGAGGGGAAGGGGATAGCAGTCTTTCTTTGTGATCTTGTTCAGTCCTCAGAAGCCAATGCAAAGGTAGAGTGAACCATCCTTCTTGCAGATGAAGAGGACTGGAGTGGCATGAGTAGAGGAGGATGGGTGGATGAAATCCATGGAGAGGTGTTTGTCAAGGAATGTCCAGAGGGACTCTAGCTCAGAGGGTGAGAGGGAATAAGTGACACTGATAGGAGGGGAAGCTCCTTCTTCCAAATTGATCTTTAAATCAAACTTGCAATGTGGAGCAAGGGTATCAGCCTTGCTCTTGCTAAACACAGCTGTGAAGTCATGATACTCCAGGGGAAATCCAGAGAGATCAGCTGGATTGGAGGCAGTGGATGTGGTGCAGAGGTCACTTTCCTTAGAGTGGAGTTGCAGACTAAACTGCACAGAGCCCTCAAGATGACAGGTGAGTGCAAAGGCTGGAGCACTGATCAGCACGATCAGTGGAGCCTTGTGCTCAAAGAAATGTGGTAGATTGGTAGAGGCAGAGTCAGCTGGAGGTGAGGGGACCAGAGCCAGAGTAGGCAAAACCAGAGAGGCTGGAGGCTGCAGAGATGAGCTCGTAGGTGCCAGAATGGGCTGTTCTGATATCTAGAACAAGATACTGCTCAAAACCCAGTCAATCAACAAATTGTAGCAGGCAAGCCAGTTGTGTCCCAGGACAATGGAGCAGGATCCATCTAGTGGAGTGACATAAAATGTCATCAGAGTGATATCACTGGTTTCGAAACAAATGAAGAGGTCAACAGCTTGGGAAAGAATAGAATTGGAGGTTCCATTGAACAACCAGAGTTGTATTGGAGGAACAGAGTAGATTGAAAGTGCATATTTATTCACAAAAGCAGAGTCTATGAAGCAGTCAGGATCCAGAGTCCAACAACACGGGAGATGCAGAAATGTCATAAGAGATTTGAGAGATGGATGGCATAAGGGATCTGGAGTCTAAAATAGCAGATGCATTGAGTCAGATCTCCAAAGGTGCACAGGAAGAGTCAATGCAACCTCCTGTCCATGCAGAGTCACAGAGGCTGCTGCTTATTTTTTTGCCTCAGAGGCATCTAGTTTAGCTTCCAGAGTTGAGGTCTTCATGGCATGAGCCTTAGCTGTGTGGGATGTGGACTTAGGACAGTCCTTGGCTATGTGTCCAGCCAGACCACAGAACATGCAGAGGTTGCTGTCAAATCATCACTTGCATTCCTTGGCTGTAAGCTTACCATCTTTTCTGAGCTTGGACAACAAGTCTGGCTTCAGAGCTGCAGAGGCTTTGGAAGAGCCAGAGGAATTAGCAGACTTGCCTTTCAATTCCTTAGAACCAGAAGTGCTAGCAGAGTTGGAGGATGGAGCAGCAGGCTTGTCGGATGCTTTGGCAGGGCTAGCAGAAGACTTCGCCTGACAGCTGATCTCTGACTTGTGCTCCCAATAGTGAGCATCAATAGCATGGGCAAGCTGGCAGAGGTTCAGCAAGGGTAGGGGGTTTGCCAACATGCGAAATTTCATCCTTGATACAATCTGGGAGTCCATTGTAGAAATGGTGCCAGAGAGCACCTTCTCCATAACTCTGGACTTGAGATGCAATCCAATTAAATTCAACAACATACTTGTTAATCCTTTGACCATCCTTCATCATCAAATGGTCAAGCTGATGTTCTGCATCTCCAACAGGGTTGTGTGGTCTGAAGTTGGTCTGGAGCTCCAGGACAAACTCCTTGAAGTTGTCCATCTAGATGGGCCGGAGTGCCAGATCTTCCATCTGGAGGAGGTCTGGTTCAAACCACTCCAATGCCATATCCTTGAGGTAAGACTGAGCAAAGGTGACTTTAGTGTGGTCAGTAGTGAAGGCTTTGGAATGGTCTTGGAAGTTCAACTCACATTGAACCAGGAAAACCCAAAGTTTTCAGGGGTTAGTCCTGTCAAACTGGTCTGGTTCCCAGACTTTGGTCCACTGCGAGGACTTAGGTTTGCAACAAGGGAAGTGAGTGAGGCCATGAATGGCATTGGCTAGCTTGCCAAGCATATTGTGTGGAATCAATTCATTATCTGTAGAAGGATCAAAATCATCCTTGGGGAGGTCAAAGTTGCTACCGGAGGGGTTGGGATCACCTCTGGTGTTTCCTGGAGCACCAGAGTGAATGCTCAGGTTCACCAGAGTGTGGAGCAATGCTGAATTTGACTGAAGGGCTTCTTTGTCAAAGGATTGGTCATTGACAGGTAGCTCTTCAATGCAAGCTCCTGGAGTGGGGGCACTGGCACCTGGGACACCAAGCCTGGTGTGTGTCTAGCAGAGAAGCTATGAAATTGGTTGACAAAGTCATGGTCTCGGCAACTACTACTAAAAGGATGTAGGACGTTAGGCACATTCATGAGTGTATGAGAATGGGAACAGGTAACTCTGGTTGCCATATCAGTGAGGACTTTTGCAAATGGAAGTTTGAATCTACTATTAAACACTGGGGACAAACTCCAGACTAACTCCAGACTTTGGAGTTAGGTTAGTTGAATGGGACTTGGCTTCACCTTACATATGTGGTGTGCCTTTGCAGAAAGTCCGGTGTCTGTTAAGTCTGGACTCTCCAGACTCAAGTTTGATTGGAGGTCTGAAGGTACTGAGGGGTAGTAGACTGGTTAGTCTCAGAGTTGGACTGAAGTCTGGAGCAGAGGAGTTGGAGGAGGAGTTGCTCAGGAGAATGTTGGCGCATGACTTATGTGTTGCACCCTTGAACAGGTCCGTGTCCTTGTATTTCAGAGGATCAGAGTTCTGACAGGAGGAGGAGATGGGGATTGCAATGAGAGTCAAGAGGGTGGGACTAATTTGATATTCATGCTAAAGCTACACGACAGAGTGTACAAGGATTATATACAAAGGGTCGGAAGGTAAGTAGGGCTGGAGTGCAGCATAGGAGCTGTGTTCCAAGACAAGGATTACAAATGTACCATAATGATGAGTAATACTGTAAAGGAGTTCCAGGTCCAGGTATAACCGAATACCAGTCCGAGCACAGGTTGGTTCAAGTGGAGGAACAGAGCTCCAAGCATGGAGGAACAGAGATGGACTAAGGGAGTTGGAGTTGGCCAGAGTTGGCCAGAGTTGACAGGAGTTGGGGCCAAAGGGGTCAGAGATGGATGGAATGACGTGAGATATGACAGAGTCTCAAATTTGTAGAGAGTTGGAGTTCAGAGGAGAGTCTCAGACTCAAGATGAGAGGAGAACATCTGATTAAAACAAGGTTAAGTCAAGATTCAAACTGAGGTATCTATGGACAGAAGTAGAGAGTTTATATACTAGAAGAGATGAGATCAGATAAGTCTTCAATGTGCTCAGGCACAGAGGTAACTATGTAAGTGAAACAGAAGTTAAGATAAGACATTGAGATGGAATGGGAATAGAGATGTCAAGATGAAATGGAAATGAAGATGTCATAGTGGAACATATGGAGAGATGTCAAGGTAGAACATAATAGAAAAGGTCCAAAGTCAAGGTCTATTATATTGAGCAAGAATGAAGCAGAGGATCAATGGAGTTGGTCCAGAGTTGAGAACATGCATGTGACCAGGGGAACTGGTCTGGAGTTGGTCCAGAGTAACTGGAGTTGGATGGGATATGACAGTGTAGCTGGATATTGCAAGGTGACTTTCCTATTGAGGTGTCCCACCTTCCCCCAGTAAGCGACTGGAGGTTGACTGTGGACTGGACTGCAGTAAGTCTGAGGTGCCATGGTGAATCCAGAGTGCTGTCCAGAGGCAGTGGGGCAGAGCACAAAGGCAGAGGCCCCAGAAGCCCAAAGTAGTGGAGGGCTTGGCATTCCTATCTTGTATGGATCATGAATTAAGTGCTGCTTATTGCCAATTACTCAATGGAGTATCATGGCAAACTAGCTGTTCTAAAACCAACAAAGGTTAGAAATCCAAGGAGATGACAAAAACATCGGAGGTGATTCACCAGGAGATAGGAGAAGGGAATGGTCTTGTTAAGTCCTGACTCTCCAGACTCAAGTCTGATCAGAGGTCCTGGGGTACTGAGGGGTAGTAGACTAGTTAGTCTTGGAGGTGGACTGAAGTCCAAAGCAGAGGAGTCATAGGAGGAGTACTCAGGAGGATGTTGGCACAGGACTTATGTGTCGCACCCTTGAACAGGTCCATGTCCTCATTTTTCGAAGGATTGGAGTTCTGACAGGAAGAGGAGATGGGGATCATGACAAGAATCAGGAGGGTGGGACTAATTCAATATTCGTGCTAAAGCTACATGATGGAGTTTACAGGGATTATATACTAAGAGTTTGGGAATGAAGTATGCCAGAGTGCAGTATAGGAGCTGTGCTCCAAGATGAGTATTACAAAGATATGTATAACAAATGCATGAATAACATACAAAAGAGTTCCGGATCTGGGTATAACCGAGTACCGGTCTGAGCATAGCATTGGTCTGGTCAGAGGAGCAGAGCTCCAAGCGTGGAGGAACGGAGATGGACTGAGGGGCCAGAGTTGACTGGAGTTGGGGCCAAAGAGGTCAGAGATGGATGGAATAGCATGGGATATGACAGTCTACAACAAGGAAATAGAAGAAGAGGCAATTCGCTGAAAGCAGAGTCTGCCAAAGGTATGGAGGGAATAGGAGGTGATTGGAAACTGTCCAAGGACAGCACCAGTCAAAGAAGAGGAGAAGGAGGGGCCTCTGAAGCACTAGAGGTGAATCGGAGGTTCAGAGAAGTGGAGTTCATGAAAGTGGATATGAAAGAACAAAGATGAAAAGGCCACCAAAGAGGCAGAGTGAAGACAGAGCTTCAAAAGATAAGGGACAAAGAATGCCCAAGCAGGCACAAGAGAAATGGAGGTATGGAGGTAATGAAGGGCCACTGAAAAGTGGGGTAGAACAGAGTTCAGAGGTATCACAAGGGGTAGCCTAAAGAAGACTTGCAAAAAGGGTGGAGTCAGTTGGAGGTAAGGTCATGAGATAACTCCATAGGGCATGGTTGGGTTCAGAATGAATCCCAGCCCATGCAGAGATCCTAACAGAAAGTCAGAGTACAAAGCAGAGGTGAGAGGACATAAGAAAAGAATAGAGACCTGCTCAGGATTGAGTACTAATATACTATTAAAGTCCAGTCTCTTCAGACTCAAGTCCAACCGGAGGAGTGGAGTTCTAGGAGTTAGCAGAGGAGTTAGTGTAGGAGATAGACCAGAGGTCTAAACAGAGGAGTTGGAGCAGAGGTACTCAGGAGGATATTGGTGCAGGACTTATGTGTTGTGCCTCTAAGCAGGTCCATGTTCTTGTATTTTGGAGGCACAGGAGTCCAACAGGAAGGAGATGGGGTGATCATGAAATGAGGGAAGAGGTGACTTGGTTCAGAGGAAGTTGGACAGGAGTAGGAGAAGGGGGACTTAATTTGATATTTGTACTAAGGAGTACATACAGGAGGTACAGGACTTAAATATAAACAGAGAAACAAGAGGGGGTACAAAACAGGATGAAAATACTATCTTACTAAGACAGTGAACATATGAAAATATTCTAGGAGATAGTAAGTGAGGTAGGGACAAATGAGGGACAAAAGAACAAAAGAAAGAACAAAAGTGGATAATGTCCAGATGATTCCAAGTGAGCACAGCCACAGATCTGATCAGAGGAGCAGAGCTCTGAGGAGCTCTGTGCATGGTGGAGACAGAGGGGAACTGGATGGGGACAGAGGAGACCAGAGATAGTCAGAGAAGGGGCTGGAGGTGTTGGCAACCTAAACCTGTAAGGGCTTCGGTCACACTACTAGACTTGCTATAGAGATCAAGAGGATGATTTAGGGGAATCAACCAGGACTTGACTGAAGTCCGGTCATTGATGACATTAGGTTCTTATACTACCTACATGGTTTAGGGCAAGCGTGTGAGTACTTACTAATCTACTACGTCATGTATGATGTCATAGACCTAGACCAATGGTAATTAAAGAAGCATGTATGATAAGAGTCTAGAATGAGTGGTGATTAAGAAAGCGAGTGTGATGAAAGTGAAAGGGAATGATCTGGACTTGGTCATATGATAGTTCTCACAGTCATGTGCAAGTAGTCATGTGACTTGATAAGATAAGATAAGAGATGAAATCATAACATCACCCCCCTCCTATGAATCGCATTCCAGGTGATTAAAGGGAACCTGGGAGGGCTCCGTCACATTGTTGTAAGAAGAGAATAAAGAATTAAAGTCCGTTTGGACCATTCTGAGCTTCCGGGGTGCTGCCGGGTTTGAAAGGTAAAAGTCCTTGATTGCCTCTTTGGCGTTCGTGAGGTGGCTCTGAGGTTCCCATGTGCGGTCTTCCTCGTCATAGCCCTTCCGGTGTACCAGGAATTCCAAGGAGCACCCTCTGAGGCGTGAATTGACTATGTAGTCAACCTCAAACTCTGGTAATCCCTCTTGTGTGCCCACAACGGGTCCCGGGGTGACTATGGGTTGATTTTCAAGGCATTCCTTATAGGGTTTAACTCTTGAAACGTTCACTGTTCGATGGATTTGCAGGGTAGATGGTAATTTGAGCATGACAGCGTTAGGGCCTGCGAATGAGAGGATTTCGTAAGGGCTGATCCATCGCTCTGTGAGCTTCTTCGATGCCCGATTGAGTTTAATGTTCTCTGTAGACAGCCAGACTTTATCTCCGACTACCATATCAGGAACCTTGGTGCAGTGCTTATCGGCTTGCCGCTTCATTGTGGTTTGAGCTTTTTTGAGGGATTCTCTAGCTTGCTCAAGCGTATTGGAAAAGTCTTGTGCGAATGCTGAAGACAATTCATTCTTGGTAATGAGGGGCTCAATTCCCATTCTTGGTTCGTAAGTTTTAGTAACTTCAAACGGAGACTTCTTAGTGGAAGAGTGTTGGCGGTTATTGTAAGAAAATTGTGCCAATGGGAGCCACTCTGCCCACTTTTCTTGTTTCTCAGTGGTAAACAGTCTGAGATACTGTTGAAGATCCCTGTTGACCCTTTCTGTCTGTCCATCGGTTTGAGGATGGAAGGCTGTAGACATATTAAGGTCTATTTTGAGCATTTTGCCCAAATCCTTCATTACTTGCAAAGCGAATTGTGGTCCCCTGTCTGAAATTATGGACCTTGGGAGACCATGGTGCTTCCATATATGGTCCCTGTATAGCTTAGCTGTACCTAGAGCTGTGATTGCTTTATTGGTGGGAATGAATTCCACCTCTTTTGAGAAGCAGTCTACTATGACTAGTACAGAGTCATAGGTGTTGGATGTGGGGAGGTCGGTAATGAAGTCCACTGATATATCCTTCCATGGACCTTCTGGGATAGGGTTTGGAATTAATTCCCCTTTGGGTGCTTTATTTTCTGGCTTCATCCGTGTGCATCTGTCACACCTGGAGCAATAATCTCTAACTTGGGCTCGAAGGCCATTCCATTGGAAATATCGCTCTATTATTTGCCAGGTCTTTTCAGCACTACCATGTCCAGCGACTGGGGAATTGTGGTATAATGTGATTATATCCTGGTGTAAGTTTTCCTTTTTGGAAACAAAGATTCTGTCACCAAGATACAGAATTCCATCCTTATTAAGTAGGTTGGGCTTATCATCGCCCTTCCATTCTTCTTGTGCTTCTACTATTCTTTCAAGGAGTTTCCTTTCTTCTCCTTCAATTGAATAGCCATAGCATGTTTGTGCCCTTACTCTATTTTCAGGGATCATTTGAATGCCTTTATTGTCTTCATCAATGCCAACAGTGTGATCCTCTCGTCGAGAGAGAGCATCAGCTTTTCCCATTTGGGATCCAGGCTTATTGACTAATACGTAGTTGAATCTAGACAGCCACTGTGACCATCGGGCTTGTCATCGATTAAGATCTTGTTTGGTCATGAAGTATCGGAGGTTGGCATGATCCGTCCATACTTCAAATTCTTCTGCCCCCTCAAGGTAATGCCGCCATTGTTCTAGGGCGAGAATAATTGTGAGCATTTCCTTGTCTGCTATGGGATAGTTCCTCTGCTCGGGGGTCATTGAAGCCAAGGAAAAGACAACTGGATGCCACTTGTCTTCTTGTTTGATCAAAAGGACTGCTCCTGTTGTGAAGTCCGAAGTGTCAGTTTTGAGGCAGAACTCGCTATTATTATCTGGATACACGAGTATTGGAGCCGTCATAAAGGCTTCTTTGAGCTGATCAAAAGCTCCTTGTTCCTGGGGCCCCCACTGCCAGGGTTGGTCTTTTTTGGTAAGGTCATTTAGGGGGTGCGAGACTTGTGAGAAGTCTTGAATGAACCTTCTGTAGTAGTTGGCTAGTCCAAGGAAACTTCAGACTCCTTTGACATTTTTAGATATTGGCCATTCCAGGATAGCCTCTACCTTCCCTTTTTCCATTTTAATTCCTTCGGTATTTACTACCATTCTGAGGAATTTGACTTCTTTTTGCTTAAAAAAGCATTTCTCAGGCTTTAGGAATAAGTTGTGTTCCTTAAGTCTTTTGAGAACTTCTTGGACGATTTTATCATGTTCCGTTTCATCGTCTGTCTTGGTGAATATCATTATGTCGTCTATGTAGACTATGACGACACTGTCCATATCAGCAAAGATTTCATTCATCATTTGCTGGAACGTGGCAGGGGCATTGCATTGTCCAAAGAACATTACTAGTGGTTCATATGCTCCGGAATGAGAGACAAATGCCACTTTCCATTTGTCTCCTTCTTTTATTCTTATGTTATTATAGCCCCATCGAAGATCTAGTTTTGTAAAGAGCTTCGCCCCTTGGAGCTTATCCACTAGCTGACTTATAAGTGGTAAGGGGTAATTGTTCTTGACTGTCCATTCATTTAGGTATCGATAATCTTGGACTAGTCATTTCTTTCTGTCTTTCTTTGGGATGAAGAAGACAGGGCTTGTTTGTGGAGAGTGTGAGGGCCTGATATACCCTTTCTTGGTTTGTTCTTCCACAAAGGACTTTAGCTCTTCCATTTCGTCCTTACTCATGGGGAATATTTTTGCCTTTTTGGGTTGAAAGCCAGGCTTCAGCTTTATCTCGTGATCCCAGGGTTTCCTTAAAGGTAGCCGTTCTGACTCCTTTTTGCTGAACACTTCTAAGAAGTGATGGTATTCTTTGGGAACCATTTCTTCAAGAGTTGGTTCCTTTTTCTTTGGCACCTCCAGATTCTTGATAAACTTATGCATGGTCAAAGCATGCTTGAGTTCTTCTTCTTCTTCTTTTGCCAAATTTGTACCTCGGTCTGAAAGCATATAGCAGGACCTTGGGCACTGAGCCATCTTGACTTCTCCTTTTGTCCAGTCTATGGTTGGGTTGTGTCTTGCCAACCATGTGTATCCCAGGATCATCGGGTTTTTGCCTAGATTTGTCACTTCCGTGATTAGGCATTCGTGGTGTCCTTGATAATCTAAAATTATTTCTGCTTGATGTGTAACCACTCCTGCAGAGTTCTTTGTTCCATCCACGTTGAAGACGGGAATTTCCCTTTCCATCTTCTGGAGTGGAAGTTTTACTTCTTCAGCCCATTTTTTGTTGATGAAAATACTGTTTGCGCCACTATCCAAGAGGGCCTTGCACTGATGCTTCTTGTGCTTGGTAGTGGGGTGTGCGATTGAGATGTCCATAAGGATCTCGCATTGCACCTTGGTGTTGCATAAGAGGATTCATTCTGGGAAACTATCCTCATAAATATTTTTTTCTTTTTCTTTGACCGAATTATGTAAGCCTGCATTCCTGTGCAGCAAGCTCCTTTTGTGGAGTCCCGGTCTCGGTAGTGGGTAGATGAACTCTATAAATAGGACTGGTCGATTCTGAATCTGTAGAATAGCCCGTAGAACTGTCCGAATTGTTATTGAAGTCTTGTCCATATTGTACATAAGGGGAAAGAGAAGAGAAACTATTTTTTGTGTTTAATGGTGGCTCCTGAGGTCCCAGATCTCTCAGTTGCCATAGCCTTTTCCCACCTTCTTCATTTCTGTGTCGTGAAGGTCAAAGAAGTACACCTTCATTTGGTCGTAGTCCATCCTCTTAATGGCTTTTGCTTCTTTCAGTTCTTCTTCCTTCTTTTCTTCCTCCTTCTTTGTCATTTCTCTTATTTGTGGCCTTTGTTGAGGCCCTTGTGCCCTTTTGTGGCAGTTGAATTTATGTCCTCCTCTGAGGAACTTGCACTCTCCACATTCCTTTTTGGGATTAGGACAGTCCCTTGCTACGTGGCCTTCTTTATCGCAGTTGTAGCATTTGGAGTTGCATTGTCGCAGAGCTCCGATATCCATGGGTTGCCCTCTCCCTCCATAGGTTCGGGCTTGTCCTTCCTGTGTTGTATTTTGAGAAGGTCTTTGTGGGACCTTTTCTGTCTTTTGGAGCTTGAACAACTCAAGTCTTGCTCCAACTTCCTTTGCCGTCTCTATGTAATCTTGGATGCAAGTCTTCCTCTTGCCATCTTCGTATATTTTCCTAGCCAAATTTTCTGATAAGGCTTTCTCAAAGAGTCTGACTCCTTGAGGGTCTGCTTTGGCAGGTTCTCCTCCAGTATTGTAATAATATCCCAACCATCTTGTAGTGAATGATTGGGCAGATTCGTCTGACATCTGCTTACACCACTCTAGCTTGTTTCTTGCCTCCTCTTCTTCGTTTATCGATTTGAAGCAAGAGATGAGCAGTTTGCCTAGTGTTTCCTGTGTTGGCCATTTATCGGTTTTCATGAAATGGCAGAGCTGCTGCCTGGCCCATTGTGCTGCTCCAAACCTGTCCTTTTCTCCTGTTTTTACCCTGATCTGGGTAAGTGTGGCAATTGTGATTTGATTGTCTGTGATAAATGATTCTGGGTTTTCTTTGATATACGGGGCCATGCCAATCTGCCACGATTCAAAATTGTCTTTGTTTCCATCAAACTTTCCTGGGTCGGGTACCATTTCTACTTTTTTAGATACTTTTATCTCCATATTGTCTGCTCTCTTTTTTCCTTTATCCCTCTTAAGCTCCGTGAGTTCTTCTTGTAGAGCCAGCAGCTGATCTGCCAGCATTTTGATGTATTCTGCGGACATTTCAGTCATGAGAATGGGTGCGGGTGGCAATCAGGAGATCCGGTCTGGGGAGGATGGCTGGTCTCCGAGCGGGTTCTCTGATGAATCATTGGTTTCGGAGTTGACAAAGGGGAGTGGGTTCCTGTATGGGTACCGCAACGTGTTGTTCTTCTTGTAAAACCAGGGCTGCTTCTGGTTCGGGCGTGGGAGTAGGAGAGGGTGTGTGAAGGTTTCAAAGCTGGTTTAATAGAGCTTGGGCTTCTTCTAATGCTTCAATGCCCTGTCTTAGTTGCGGGCGATGATCTTGGTATAATTGTACTTGTAGCACCCGCACTCGGAATGCTAGTGCTTGGTCTTTGGGGATTCTGTGTACCCGAAGTAGAAACTCGTCAAAGGGTTCGTTGTTTCAAATTCGATCGAGGAGGTAGGGTAAGAAGTCAACGTCCTCAAAGATGTTGACTAGTGGTATTGGAGTGGGAGTTCAGTACCCTTGGCTGGGGGGTCTGTAATTGATCCAGCTGTCTTCATCTTCCTGGACTGGTAGGTCTGGGGTCTGAGAGTTTTCTTCTCTCTGAGATGAGGGGGTGACCATAGTCCTTTGCGCTGGTGGTGGGGTTTCGTCCTCGTACTAGTGGAAGTAGCTGAATTCATTGAGCCAACCATCGTTTGGGTCATACTTGAAGGCGTTTCCTTCTTCATCAAGAGGTGGGGTGTGGTTGACAACTGTTTCCTCAGAAGGGAGGCAGACCTCGACTTCTTCAGACTTGGGGGCGTGGGATGGGAACATCCAAAAATGTGAAAAAGTTGCGAGGACCTTGTTGACTCCAGCAACTACTCTATCTGGTCAATAGCCACCAGACTAGAGCCTTTGAAATTTGTATGTAAACTAGTGGCGCCGGGCACAGGACTGCTCTTGCGACACCAACTAGTTGATAGGACTATTCTTAGAATAAAGTGGCCTCACATGGACCTGAGCCTAGGCTCCTTCGAATGTGAAATGTGTGGAGGTGGTGTTTAAACCAATTAAGAGCTCTTGAGCTCACCCCTTGACGGCAGCCTAAGGCACAACTGACCTTCACCAGCATATAGCCAGGGTATACATAAAAGTTAAATGGAGCGCAAGTGCACAAGAAGATGATGGTAATGACTAAGTTCCCTTTGCCTCTAGGGTCTGGGGTTGTCACGAATGACAGTGAGGTAATGAGTAGTGTGAGGGAAGATGTGGGTAGTCAAGTCCTAATGTTGG
>JBBPKI010001075.1:0-15096 GCA_038089155.1 Nevesoporus exiguus
GTAGGTAGGCACAAAGATGGCAACAATGATCGGAGGCAATAGAGAGGTGATAAGGAGCAGATGGTAACCAAGCGGAGATGAATGTGGGAAAGGTACCAAAGGGTCAAGGCACAGGTCAAAGAAAGATTAGAGCGGAGTCTGAAGGTAAGAACTTAGCTAAAGGGATGGCAAGGAAGCGGTAAAGGTAGCAAAAGGTGGAAAAGAAGTGAAGAAAAGGGGATTTTCATAACAACTCCGCTACCAAAGAAATGCCATTCTTCCTGATGATGGGATATCACCCGAGGGCTTATCCAGATATAGGCAAAACCTTCCTCCCTGCCTTGGAAACACGCCTGTCCTTGATCTCCAAGGGACGAGATGAAGCCCTTGCAGCCCATCAGAAGGCTGCGCAGTATATGAAAGATCGGATCTCATCCAAATTCCACCCCTGGAAAGTCAGAGATAAGGTGTGGTTGGAAGCCACTAATCTCCGCTTTGATTACCTCTCTAGGAAACTCGCACCCAAAAGAGAAGGACCATTCGAAATCACCCAAGTCCTCTCCCCGGTAGCATACCGACTCAAACTACCCCCAACGTGGAAAATTCATGACGTGTTCCACGCATCGCTACTCTTGCCCTACCGTACCACTATCGAGTTTGGAGAAAACTTCCACCACCCCCCACCTGACCTCCTTAATAATGAAGAAGAATATGAGGTCAAGGCTGTATTGGCCCATAGGGGAAAAGGATCACGAAAGTGATACTTGATCAAATGGCTAGGTTACCCGACATCAGAAAACACCTGGGAACCCAAAAGCAACCTCGATCAAGCACAGGAATTGTTGGCAGACTATAAAAGCACTCACATGGATACTGATTGATCCATGGCTGAGCAAAAGTTCGTCACTATCCTCATTTTCCTTTATATACTCGCCGTTCTCGTTTCCATCCTGCCAACTGCCATCGTCTTCACTAAAACCATCTCTCACCTACTCTCCACCCAACATAGCTAGAATCTCATGTCTCATTCGGAATTTGCTGCCACTGCTAGCACTCATCGTGTCTTTGCTAAGTTTCTTCCTGATTTTCAAAGACACTTACTCTATTCTGCTATTTTGTCTTGCCCTCCTATTCTTCGTATTATAGGATGTTGCCCTGTCTCCAGATCCACCATCGGACTGGAACCTCTCATTGCCCTTGCCACTTCCTTGAACTCGACCACCCGTTACCTCGAACAATTTCCCAATCATCATACCATCTCCGCCCCTCATCTGGATGGAGCTCGCACCAGGATGCACCAGATACGTTCCCACCTCCTCAACGCTCTTCTCGCAGTCAGCTTTGACGACGCCATTGTCTCCCTCGAACCTGAGGACATCTGGCCTGTCTTCCAACCCATTTACAATACCCTAACCGATGAAGAGCTTAACGAGTATGAAGAAAGAGATCTTATTCTTCAGACTCCATCCCAGGAACACCCCACCCCTCCATCCACACCACCCACTCCCGCTCCAGTCAGAGCACCTATCCCTCGCCCAGCTACCATATCCCCTGCCAGTCAGAGGATCTCCGTCCCCAATAGAGTCTTACCATCTCCACCCCATCCCAAAATCTCCCCAGAGAACCTAGCAGTTATCTGTTGCTTTCAGTGCAGAAACCTCAGGCACTTTCGCAAATATTGCCCCCAGTACCGTTGCCCCAAGTGCAAGTCTTGGGCTCCAGGGCACAATTCTGCTCAGTGTTTCTCTGTTCAGTGCAATACATGCCACCATTGGGGTCATGCTGCCTCTCTCTGCCCCACCACCCAATGCGCTACTTGTGGGACGATGGGACACGACTCAGGTGTATGCGACGTGGTCCTCGAATCTGATTATACTGACTACGAGGTCAACAAGGGAGACCCCGAGGGACCAGACAGGGATTAGAGGGTCATGGTCAAGTCTCGAAGCAGGGCTTCGAGTGTATGAAGGGGGTAATATTACAGTTTTGTTTCTTCATGGTCACCTCCACTTATTTTCTTCATTCACACTTGGAAGGGACCGATTACGCGGGAAGTCTACATTCCATACCTCATCATCCTGTATTTGGATGACATCCGTCTAATCCCGTTACTATAGCATTCTGACTTCACCCCCATCTTTGATGGCCATTACACAGGTTGTTTCACCTATATCTTTGATTGATTGTTTCATCCATATCTTTCAATGCATCACCTTTACCACCATCTTTGATAGATGGTTACTGTCCTTGGCTGTGGGCATAGCCGCTTGTAGATAGACACTATTTAAACCTCCATGTAAAGTAGCGGCACCTCAGCCAATTCTTAACTCATTTGTGGTTACCTATTGCTAAGCTCCTTTGCTCGCTTCTTCAGAAGAGAGAGCCCCTTGTCTTCGCCCACCCTTCTTCCAGGAAGTACAGCATCCCCCTTGCATGCCTTATCTAGAGGAGAGTTGCCAAGTATCTCGTCAAGATACTTCCTTTGACCTAGCAAAGGTCCATCCCTTAGTCGATAGCTAACCCCAAGTGGGTCACCCTGCTAGTCAAGCGCCACACTACGAGACAGTGTGGATCGTCAGCCAACTCGAAGAGTCGTCCCACTGACCAAGGTACTCCTAGGCTTATCAAGGACATTGTGCCTCTCCATGAGTGCCTCCCTTGAGTAAGTCGGCCGATAGCCCAGAGAAGGAGTCAGTCGTTGGTAATAGATAACCACGACCATTACATGTAGGCCCTAGCGAAAAACATGTTGGACTGCCTTCTAGCTCCTCACCCTCAGCCATGTCATTGTCTGCACCAGTAGCTGCTCCTTTAGAGACATTGTATGCATTTACCATTGCCCTGACTGTCCATTCAATCCCCAAAGACAAAAAGGGCAAAGTGGAACACTCACTGCAGCCTACAGCAAGGAATGCTGAGAGGGGTGGGCGACAGAATGGGAAGAGAAATCCACTAAGACAACAAAGCTTCTTTTTACTCTCACAAATGGGAATTATCTCCTTTTTCTAGAGAGCATTCTCAAGAAATATGAACAAAGGTTGAGGATACAACAGTGTCTGATGACATGAGAATAGGTATGAGGGTTGTAAGTGACACCATAGGTAGAATAGTATTTCAGTGTCTTGTAAACAAGTGATTTCTTGATGCTCAGAGTCCTGCAGATATCCTGGATGCCACATCCACTCTTGTAGAGAGTAGGAATGCAAGCTTTGAGGTTGACGGGTAGCGGGCGCATGGGGTGCTGTCGAGAACCACAGTACCGTGTGAAATTTTCTGAGCGATCTCTCTCACTCAGATGCACTCGGGGTCCAGTCACAGCCACCTCGAGCTCTCAATCAATTTTCCACACCGTTTTGAAAACCGCTGTAAAAGCCAGCAGTGACCCATAATGAGATATGCTCCCACGAGCCATCCGGGCCAAGGCGCACCTTTCGGGATTGCGCCCCTGCGCTTTCTCGTTCCCATGCAGTTCTGGTACGGGAGTCCAACCCGCTGCCAGCCCTCCCCTACCATGGCGAGCGATTCGCACGAAGCGACACTGAGTTCACCTTTGGTTCGCCCGCTACCTTATTTGAATAGTACAGTTACTTAGTCGATCCTGCCCGATCCTGCTTTCCCCAAGTCTCTTACCATCGACTGGAGGTAAGCAACTCGTACTAGTTTCATGACAATACTTGGTCCACCCACTCTAGACGACACTACCACATTCAAACGACCAGCTGCGTCTACACCTTCCCCTGCCCCTCCAGAAGTCGTTAGAACGGAAAGTCTTAAATACAAGACATGTCGACTATAGCCTAATAACCCACCACTCACGACGTCTGCGCAGACGGTGGTGGGTATGGTTTGATGGTTTTGGGTGTCAAGTTTCATGTTGGCTAACAAAGGGCTAATACGTGAAGGATGGATGCCCCGGTGTCTGGCTCCGCTAACGTATGCCCATGAAGTTCGAAAGATGGTTTCTTGCCTAGTCGAGCGTGTTTAGTTGTCTCTTTCAGGTATACGGTAGGACAAAAATGGAGAGCGCTGTCTTTTACATCGGCCCTCTGGTTAGATCACGATTTCGCAGTGGCTAGCGGATCTAGCAGCATGGAATCGAGTCAGAAGGGCGAAGAAGCTGCACTATGTACAGTGGTGACCTACAGCACAAAACGAAAGATTCAGTCTCGGAACGGACGTACCCGGCGCAACTCCCACCGCAGCAGGAGGCAAGACGACTCCAAAAAACGTTCGCGTCTGGTGATGCAGTGACCAGTAATAGTTGCAATTTGCGCTGCCTCTAGACAAGGAAGAAGCCATCCCGCAATGAGAGGGCAGGAAGGTTGTCTGTGGACTGACGATGTCCTCGCACTATGGGAGCGATGCTATGACAACATGAAAACGAAAGATTCAAGCTCAGAACGGACGTACCACGGGCGCAACACCTACTGCAGTGGGGGGCGAGACGAGTCCAGGAAACGTTCGCGTCCAGTCATGGAATGGCAAGCAATGAACGGTGTTAGCGTTGCCTCCGTGCGAAGTGGCATTTATGTGGGGCCAAGGCCATCTGTCGACTGGATGTGTTCGGTAACTGAACCTAGATGTGGGATGTGCCCCTCCAGGCGCACATAGAGATAGTGACCGTTCCGCAAGTTTCAAGCCCACGGTGGGTCAAGGTGATAAACCAAGCCGAGGGGAGGGCTACGAGTGATGGAGGGCCCAGGAAGTCGAGAAGGTCAAGCGGGAAGTGTTATTGGGGATCGGGTAGGGTTTATAAGTTATCGAGGAATAAGTGAGGCCGTTTCGAAGATACTGGACGTACTATCGGAGTGATCGATGAGTTGACTCCAGGGATGCGCCACAAAACCACCTCACTCTCGGTTCAATCTGGATCCAAATCTGATGTCACTGCAAGGACCCAAACTGCTCTTGAATTCGTGGCCAACGCTTTCCCCACGTCAGCGTCGCTGACGGTTTTGACCAAATGATCAGGGATTCCGGAAATACAGCAACACCTCCTCGCGTTCCAAGGTAGACAACGTACTAATAGCAAAGAAGAGCATGCGGTTCATGAGAGGCGTTAGGGTCATGTCTGCATCAGTGTGAGTGGAGTGCGACCAGAAGACATACCATGGACTGATTGTTTCGTAACGGTATATTTATACTAGCATCGACTGGGAGTCATCGTGCGAGTTTGAGAACAGGGAAGTGTTAGGGTTATACGACCATTTGAAGCCCGCGGAGGGGTTGGTCTGCAGGATCTGATGCAGGTGCTAGGTTGGACGCAAGATCGAGAGGAGCTGGGAGTGTGCGTGAGCGTACATATGTGTCATGCAAGCGCGGGCATTGGGTGCAGGCATCTTACTCTACTAGACATACACAAGAACGATGAGTTTTCACCTAGTCGAGCGAGCAGTGTTGAATCTACGCGAGACAGGGACGTGACCCTCTGATCGGGGCTTCACGGAGACCGGTAGTTTCACTGCCATAGGGTCTTGTAAGCTGCTACTACGGTAAGGGAGGACGTGAAGGTGGCGTGCATTCCTTCTCAGGGTGGTGCACATCGCAGCTTGAAGAAAGTGGGGAGGGCGCGGACATAACGAGGTGGCCATGGACCAGGCAATGACCGACAGGAACAGGGGTCGTGGACGGGGACAAAACATATTTGAACCTTGCTTCAGGGAGTTTGTGGATGTATGCGCAACAATGGTGGATAGATTTGAAGACGCGGTGAGGGGCGACAAGAAATGCATGGCTGCTCCGTTCCCGACTACTTCCAGCAAGATTTTTGTCTTTGACATGTCATATCATGATTTGTCGCGATAAGAAGGGTCAAGGGTACATTCAGGTGGGAACAAGCACACAAACCGAAGATACGAGGCTGTGTGTGATTGAATTCGTTAAGGAAACACGTTCGTGGAAGCTATTTGAGGGCATACTGGAAATGAATGGCCACGCATCCCCTCTTCGTCAACCCGATACCCAACCAAGCATGTTCTCTAACATACGCCTGTGGCCAAAGAATGGTGAGCGCCTGGTAGATGGTCGAAAGGGTAGCCGAAAGGGCGATACTGATAGGATCACAAGAGCATGCTCGGAGGGAGGATCGACCTTCTTCAAGGAACGGCAACCAAGGAGAGGCAGGGATAATCGTGGAGGCCAGGAGCAAGGCAAGTGAAACGACGACGGTGATGAAGACCGAAGAGCCGAGTAGAGGCAGTTCCTCTTCCGGTATCGTTGAGTGGAAGAAGGCAAAACCAATCGTAATCGAGGGTCGAGATAGAATAGTTACCGTCGCGTTCTTCCCTGACGGGAAGCACGTCGTGAGCGGTAGCCGGGAACAAAAGATTCGACGTTGGCGGGTGGATGATGGCACGGAAGTTGGAAGACCAATCAACGCGGGGGATGTTGCCCTCGATATCGCAGTGTCACGAGATGGAAAATGGATCGTGAGCGGGTCATTGGGCAAGCGCGCGACGTTGTGGAATGCGGAGACTCGTGCAAAAGTGACCGAGTTCACAGGACACAGTGATTGGGTGCGGGCAGTCGACATCTCGCCAGACGCAACGAGAATTGCGACCGGATCGGACGACAGGACCGTCTGCGTCTGGTCGCTCTCGACTGGCAAGCGACTCCTCGGCCCTTTGCACCACAACTACGACGTGGCCGCTGCAAAATTTTCACCCGACGGACGTCTCGTCGCAACTGCCACGCAGAGTCGCGACTCTGTTCGGGTCTACGATAGCCAAAGTGGCGACCTCCTCGTCGACGTCCCAATTGAGGTGGGCTCATGGCGCAACAATTCCCTTGCCTGGGTGAGCGATAGCAAGCAACTCTTCGCCTTGTCTCGCGGTGGTGACATCCACTGTCTCGACATCTCCACCGGGACGACACTCTCGAAATGGCACATCGACAGTGGGGGAGAGGCTAGGTGCATTGTTCTAGCAAGCAACGGCAGGTTCCTCGCAGCCTCGGCTGGTCGGTTCGTGTTGCTCCAGGATACTGCAACACAAGATCAAATCGGGTCGGTCATCGAGCACGCTGCCGAGGTCGAGTGTATGGCTATATCGGGAGACTTCGACCTCGCGATCGTTGCAAAAAATGAGATTTCCCTTTGCAATCTCCGCGATGTACTTCCTCCGGTTTACACTTTCCGCGTAAGTAACTACGACATGCCTTTGTTCGCTCCATTCAATCGTGAATTACCTTCCCTTAGATACAGGACGCAACGAAACTTGTCCGAGAGCAGTATGTCCAGCCCCGGTCACTACGTGCGCAGGAGGAGGACCCGAGTATGTCTGCCCCTACGCTGATCCATATGCGTTGAGGTTCATATATGTCAGGTAACAGCCTCCGGCAACTCCGCCACGAACTGGCCAAGTCTAATGAGACCATCAGGTCACTACGCTCAGCCCTTCATACCCAGGAAACCGGCGCAAGTACGTTCGTCATCGCTATTGCCTATGCGCCATTGATTCCCATGACTGTTAGACGACAAAATTACTCAGCTTGAACAAATCATCCGTGCGCACGAGCAAATGCATCAATGCGAAGACCTGTATGCTCAAGGTCGCTTACTTGATACTGCAGAGTCCCTTCTTGGTATGCAGAATACCCTACACGACGACATAAAGGCTAATAAATTCCTCTTTGACTGGCTTACCGGTGAGTCTCGGCGTGCGATGTTGGTGTCGAAGTTTAACCCCTGTCATCAGAGTTCACTCAGAGATGCACTGGAGCATTGGAAAACACTGGCAACGAGGCCCTGAACACTGATAAGCGGGACGAAGCACTGGCGGCTTACTCCTCTGCATTATCGCTCAGCTCTTCAGCCTCAAACACTGTGTTGACAAAGTGGGTAAAGACGATCTTAGCTGGTTGCCCAGCACACGAGGTATTGGCTGCTGCGGTCACGGTATGCTTCCTGCGATAGTCTCAACAAAGCATTAACTTTCTGCCTAGTTCAAGGTGCCCAGATTTGCTGTTTATCGCACCATCTGCGACATCTTAGGAGGAGATGGCCGCTTGAAAAAGGCAGTCGAGTGTTTCCAACAGATGAGGAATGAGCTACCGGACCATTCGAGCACCGCCGAGCAGGCGGAGTGGGAACTCGGTAGGTGGTTGGAACAGCGGCTCAGGCGTAGCTGACGCAGACCTCTCGCTCAGAGTTTCGAGGACATTGCGCCGAAAAGTTAGTGAAGCTCGGCGATGCTTCAAGAGATGCCAAGGTGCATACTGAGGCTATTGCGTATTACTCGGATGCACTCTTGCTCAATCCAGCAAACCTCAACGAAATTCTCCTCAAGCGTAGCAATGAGGTACAGATCGTCTTTTATGTCACATTATCGCCTCGTTAATCCGTATTGTTAGCTCATCGAGCTGGATCCATCATCGCATAAAGGATACGAAGAGAAGCATGCTGCGCTCAATGGTATAGGTCATTACAGCGAAGCGTTCGAGGCATTCCGGACAATGCTCTCGAAACTCGAGCAATCATTTGATCCGAAAATACGCGGTAAATCATTTTTTCAACTTGCAATTTATCAGAGAGTTCTGATCGGTGGCAAACAGATCTCCGTCGTCAATATATTGATGTGACTTCCACGATTCGAGAGGAGGTCAAGGAAGCCATAAGCTGTCTGCCAACTGTACTCATCGACACCGATTCTGGTCGCCTGTATGACAAAACCCAGCAGGCAGCGGCTTTCGAGGAGTTGCCGATTTATGATGAGCTACGGTCCTCGATGACTATGGTGCTCGATCGTTCACGTATTCGGACAGAAGTCAAGGGATTCTATCGCTATGTGATGTTGTCGCACAAGTGGCAGCTCAGTGAACCAACATTCCAGCAGGTCGAGAAGGCATCCGTCTACAACCTACCTTCGTCTCCAACCTTTGACAAGCTACGGAACTTTTGCAAGCTTGTAGTCACTCTTCACTTCAGGTGGGCTTGGAGTGATACATGCTGCGTTAATCAGCTCGACAAGGGAGTCCAGCAAGAATCGATCGTAGCCATGTTCAGGTGGTATCGTTGCTCGTCACTCACGATCGTCCACCTTCTTGGCGTGTTGTCAGAGTTGCAGGAGGTCGGATGTCTGTTGCGGAGCATCTGGAACACTCGTGGGTGGACATACCAAGAATATGTGGCCTCGGAGGTTGTACAGTTCTACACCGAAGACTGGAAGCCATATCTTGGACTGCAGATCTTCAACCACAAGGAATCGCCTGTTGTGCTCTCGGAAATGGAACGGGCGACGAACTTTATGACACAGGAGTTGACCACGCTGGTACCAGGGTTAAGCAGGGCACGCGAGAAGCTCTTCTTGGCCTCGAGACGGCGGACAACACGTGAAGAAGATATGGCATACTCGTTATTTGGTATATTCAATGTCGCTCTCCCCGTCATATACGGCGAGGGCAATCAGGCGGTGGGCCGATTGTTGGAACATATCCTGACGCGTTCGGGTGATGTCACGCTTCTCGCGTGGACTGGACAGTCGGGTAGCCACCATACCTATCTCCCCATCAATCTCAAGGTCTATAACCAAATTGTACCGCCCCATGTCCCACCACCCATCGAGGCAGCCGAGATGAATGGCATGGTGTCGGCATTGCATTCATCCCTCTCAGACCAATCTATGGCTGTAGCGCTGTATGACCGACTGTATGACCTTCCCCCACTGTCACTCGTCGCCGGTCGACTAAGACTTCCTGGCATTGTTTTTCCCCTCACTGATATTACCCCTATCTCAAAATCGGATCACCTTCTTGTTTATCGCGCGACGACACAGATGCGAGGAGATATAGAGATCAGGACTGCAGACGACCTATCTGGGACGGATGGCTTACTTCTCGTCCACCCATGGATTAGCCCTCTTCTCGATCGGGACTTTTCGAGCGGGGTGGCTCAGTTCGACAAAGCCACGCGAGTTCTACGGCTTGTCGTCCGGCTCAGGCAGCCTTTCGGTGGTCTGTTACTCGCCCCGTTGGCGCGTGAGCAGTACAGACGGGTTGCTGCAGATAGTTTGATGATGGTGCGCATTCGCGAGGAGACGTCGTTGACCGACTTAATTCGCTGCATCCGCACGGTCGACATACAGTAGCGCCCATAGGGTAGTTGGATGATTTCAGGCCTTTGACGACGATATGCTAGTGTTATACCAAGTGATGCTCGCGTAGTTGCTCTTTTGGTAGTTCAGCATCGTTCTGCCTTAGGTTTTGTTGTATGTTTCACTTCGATCAGACTGTTATCGTGGTATATCCTTTACTCACTTGGGCATGTGGATCAAGGGTAATTCATGCTTTCTATCTGTCACGACATCTTTGCGCAGTTGGTGACCATCCCCTCGCCTGCGATCCAGTTGCTTTTTGACTATCGTACCCGCCGTGGGAACCGACGTCAGGCACGAGACCAGACCCTCGTATTTGAGTTCAAGCCGACGAGATCTTATGGCCAAGAGTGCTAGTACATCGGGATACAATATATTATGAGCTCACGACCCTATAGGAGTCTACGCAAATTAAGATCATGTTCAAGTACAGACGCCTAGCAGCAACAACTATAGGTCGGAACAGTGTATCGATTTGGTAGCATATGTACCCCAACTGGGTTGGGTCAGCGATGAGATTACCGACCGTCCAAAGAATCTTAGAACATATGTCGATTATTCAGTCATCCACTAAGGCCCGGCGGTGGTATCCAAGAATTTCTTCAGCTTTTCTACCTCGGCGAATAGGGAGGCTCTGTTCCTTCATCCTTTTATCAGGCGTCCAAAGTCTCTCACGACGTAAACCTGGGCTAGCACCTCCAGGACCATACCAGAGGAGAACCGTACCAATGCATATTCTTAAACTTGTCACGGATGGGCTCGACACTAGCAAGGAGGAAGCCGAACTCCGTCCTTTTACCCGTGGGATCGGCGTTGTGTTTCCCACCAAAGTCGATGACCCAGTCGTACCGGGGTGGATAGGCTGGCAAGCACTTGCTCTCGTACCATGCTCGGTTTTGGAGTGCGTATTGGAAATGTGCAGACCTAGTATAAGGACTGCAAGGACTGTACTAGGTGAGTAACTGAGTATAAGGAGCGTGTAGTGTAGCTTGCCTCCAGTCGAGTAGGTAAGAGACTGGAGGAAAGCGCGGTGCATGACGCGACGCGGCGCGGTGTCCGAAAAAGGAAATGTAATGTGTAGTAACGTAGACTATGGTACGGGTATAACAGCGGGCTGTTCTCCAACAGTACGAAACTCAGGGATCTGGGGGTTAGACTCTGGAGTCGACCTTGAAAAGATATGTGGTTAGTCAGATCCCTGTGCCAGAGGTTCTCGGCATACACCATTCGTCACAGAAGCAGTTGTGGTTGAGCGGCGTCGTGATAGGCCTTATGTAAGTGAACATGTAGCGGCTCAGGGGGGGGCTATGCGTGGCTTGCACGTGATCTGTTTAGGTGACCTCTTCGATACTCCCTCATCAAAGCAAGTACTATACTCAGTCCACCAGCGTCTGGAAAATATGGATGCAATGGCACCAGGGGTCAGCCTGTTCGCTATATTGCCGACATACATAACACGTATCGATCCCTCATCTGCTTTGCTACGCACCTTGTTCTTCCGAAGGCTTCTATGCTTCTTCGATGTCCCAATCCAAGTGGGTTCATAGTGCAGCAATTCCCTTCCCTGGGCAACCTGTGGCAATATTACAGAGCACGTGCCTGCTCTTGACTTTTTGCCGTGTTTGCCACCTTGAAGCTGTCCATTTCCCAAACATCCCCAACTACTCGCACTGCAGTTGTGACTGCTTCAATTCTGAGCCTCCCTATTAAATGAATGGCCGCTCGCCCTTCCCCTGTCGATCTGATACCAAGCCGAGCATGTTTTCCAACATACGTCTGTGGACAAAGAACGGTGAGCGTTGGGCGGACAGTCGAAAGGACGATGTTAATAGAATCACAAGAGCGGGCTCGGAGGGAGGTCCGACTTTCCTCGAAGAATAGCCACCAAAGTGAAGCAACAGTGATCCCAGGTGAGAGGCGAGATGAGTTCAGCGACAATGCCAACGATGACCCAAGAGTTGAGCGCAGACCGTTCCACTTCAAGTATCGTCCGCCAGAAGGAAGCAAAACCAATAGTAATTAATGGCCTAGGCGGAATATGCACCCTTGCGTTCCTCCCAGATGGAAGGCACGTCGTGAGCGGTGCCGTGGTTTCCAAGATTCGACGTTGGCGAGTGGATGATGGCACAGAGGTAGGAACGCCGATGAACGCAGGGAAAGATGATGTTCTCAACATTGCGGTATCACGAGATGGAAGATGGATCGCGGGCGGGATGAAGAATGGTCAGATGGTGAAGGTGTGGGATGTGGAGACGCACAAAAAAGTGACTAAGCTAACAGGGCACAGCGACAAAGGGATATGTGCGGTCGACTTCTCACCGGACGCGACAAAAATCGTGACCGGATCGGACGATAAGACTGTCAGCGTCTGGTCGCTCTCGACTGGCGAACGACTCCTTGGCCCATGGGAACATAGCTGGCATGTAGCCGCTGCGAAGTTTTCACCTGACGGACGTTCCGTCGCGACCGCCACGTGGGCCTGCGACTCTGTTCGGATCTACGACAGCCAGAATGGCGACCTCCTCTTCGACGTCCCAATCAAAGTGGGCTCGTGGCGCAACAACTCCCTTGTCTGGACGAGCAATAGCAAGCAACTCTTTGCCCTGTCTTGCGATGGTAACATCCACTGTCTTGAGATCTCCACCGGAAGGACACTATCAAAATGGCCCATTCACAGCACTGCGAATGCTGAATGTATCGCTCTGGTCAGCAACAACATGTTCCTCGCAGTCTCCGCCGGTCCATCCATCTCGCTCTGGGACACTACGACGCAAGAACAAATCGGGTCTGTCATCGAGCACACTCACAGGGTCGAGTGTATGGCTCTGTCTGAAAACCTGGACTCGCGATTGGTGGACTCGATAAGATTTCCCTTCGCAATATCTACGGCATGGTTCTCTCGTTCTATAGCTATGATGTGAGCGACTACGTTAAATCCTTGGTCTGCCAGATCGATCTCTGCTCACTCGTCAATTACCCCACCTTATATACAGCTCTTCGTCAAACTTGTTCCAAAGCTGCGCATCCAGCTTGCCGAATCTCAAGCAGCTCACCAAGAGAAGGATAACCTAATCCGGTCTCTACGGACGCAGCAGGAGAGCTCGAGTAGGTCCACCATCACGCTGATTCATATCCACTTGAATTCACATATGCTAGGTAGCCGCATCCACGAACTCCGCCACGAACTCACCGAGTCTCAGCGCGCGTCCAATGAGCAGGACAATATTATCAAGTCGTTACGTTCAGCCCTTCGTACACAGGAAATTGGCGCAAGCACGTTCACTCCTGCTATTGCTTGCGCTCCATTGATGCTCATGACTTTTAGGCGACAAAATTGGACAACTCATCCGGATTATCCAGGCGCACGAGCAAAAGCATCAATGCGAAGTATTATTTGCTCAAGGTCGCATATTCGATGCTGCAGAGTCTCTTCTCGGGATGAAAACTACCATGCATGAGGATATTGAGGCCAATGAATTCCTTCTCGACTGGTTTACTGGTGAGCCTCAATATCAGACGTTACAATCGAGTATTTAAATGCCGCCGTCAGAATTCACTCAGAGATGCTGTGAAACACTAGAAAGGATCGGAGACGAGGCCTTGAATGCTAAGAAGTGTGACGAAGTGCTGGCAGCTTACTCCTCTGCACTATCGCTTGGCCCTTTGGCCCCAAATGCCATGCTGACAAAGTGGGCAAAGACGATCCTAGCTGGTCACTCAGTGCATGACGCATTGGCTGCTGCAGTCAAGGTACACTTTCTGCAGTAGTTTCAATAATGTATTGACCCTTGGTTTAGTTCAATGTGCCCAGATTTGTTGTTTACCGCACCATCTGCAACATCCTAGATGGAGATGATCGCATTACAGATGTGGTCGAATGTTTGCAGAAGATGAAAAATGAACTACCAGACGATGCGAGCACCGACGAACAGATAGACTGGGAACCCAGTAGGCAGTTGGAATAATGACCTGGTTAAGGTTGACTCATACCTCACTCAGAGTTTCGAGGACGTTACGTCGAAAAGTTAGTAAACCTCGGTGACACTGCGAGGGACGCCAAGACGCACGACGAAGCTATCAGACATTACTCAGATGCACTATCGCTCGGCCCGGCAAACTTCAATGATATTCTCCTCAAGCGCAGTAATGAGGTACAGATGACCTTTCATGTCGCACTGATTCCGCCTTACTAATCCATATCACTAGCTCATCGAACTCGATCCATCATCCCACAAAGGCTACGAGGAGAAACATGCTGCGTTGAACGGTATGGGTCGCTACAGCGAAGCGCTCGAGGCATTCGAGACCATGCTCTCGAAGCTTGAGCAATCATCTGATCCACAAATTCGCGGTAAGCCAACTTGGCAATGTCCGACATGACCAAAAGTTGAGTTCTAACACGTTTTGAACAGAGCTCCGTCATCAGTATCTCGACATCACTCCTCTGATTCAACAAATAGTTCAACAGACTATCAGCCCCATGCCACGAGTTCTTATTGACACTGTCTCGGGCCGTCTCTACGATAAGACACAGCAGGCAGCGGCGTTTGAGGAACTCTCTATCTACCAAAAGTTACGGTCTTCAATGACGACTAGGACTCTCCTCGACCATGCCCGCATCCAGGAAGAAATAAAAAAGTTCTATCGCTATGTGATGTTCTCCCATAGGTGGGAGTACAACGAACCACTCTTTCAGCGGGTCCGGAAAATTACCGTTTACGCCCTCGAGGAATCCCCACCAAACGTGAAGCTCCAGACACTTTGCAGGATTATCCGCGCCCTTGGATTTCAATGGGTGTGGACCGACACTTGCTGTATTGACAGCAAGGACAACGTAGTGCTGCAAGAATCACTCGTCGCCATGTTCACGTGGTACCGTGGCTCGTCGCTCACACTCGTCTACCTTCGCGGTGTCTGGTCCCATTTACAGAAACCTGGCGACCTACAGAGAAGCGTCTGGAACACCCGTGGATGGACGTACCAAGAATACGTTGCCGCCGAGACAGTTCAGTTCTATACCGAGGACTGG
>JBBPKI010001076.1:0-15090 GCA_038089155.1 Nevesoporus exiguus
CAATAGATAAGCCCCAAGGACTTCAAGCGAAGTCTCCTTGTTGGTTTCCCCATAAACCTCTTGATTGAGTCTAAGGCCTCCTAAAGCCTTCTCTTAAAGCCTTCGCCTAGACGCTCCTTAAGACGTCTCTAGTGACCCCTCAAGGGTAGTCATGGACTTTGTCCCTCTGACTTTACGATTCCTCTGACCTTCGGGTTATGGGTTGTAACATTAGACTTCGCTTTATTACCTTGACTGGTCCCTGAAGCGCTGTCAGTAATGGCAGAATGGTGCACGAAGGTGTATCCATTGAGTAGCAGACGATCTCCCACGTTCCCTACGCTCAACGACAACCAAGTCCTGAGTGGTTTAAACACCAGTGTCCCTTCGAGGATGTAACGGATGAAGTTGTGTTTATCCCTCCGCAATGAGGTTAAACTAGCTCCTACGCAAAGGGTGCTACGCATGCACTATTCCTCTCCACCCGAAGTAAGCCGACGACAAGATAAGTTGCATTTGAAGTTATTACGAAGTAATCACGGGTTTGGCCACCCCGATGAAAAGTCCAGCGCACGAAGGCGCATTCTATACGTCTACCCTTTCCCATACGAAGCTTATAAGCTGACCCACCATTGCTCGACGACGCCTAGGTCAACAGACCACAAGCTATAGGTTATACCAAGAATGAAGACAAGACGACTCCGCGAAGAGGATAAACTAGCAGATTCCCCAACCGAGATGTTGTAAAACTATCTTCTAGCCTGGACGAGTCCGCGACGGTAGCGCTTCGGCATGCTGTCCAGTTCGCTTGGAAGGGTCTCACCTCTTCTCCGGTTAGTAGGCCCTCACAGGTCAAACACCAAGATGGGCGCGACACATATAGCGCAACCACACCTCTATCCCAGTACATCAAGATTACAGGCCTGAACGACGGTTCTCCCTGGCCCGCGATGATCAAGATTGGAACAGATTTAGATTCCCAGTGACGCATCGCTACTCATAGGTGCAACGCTACTCGCAACCCTCTACCACGTCAAGATCCACGGCTGCAATCTTTTAAGCCATACGATAAGTCAACGGGCATCTCAGCCACACACCGACGCCACCTCTCACTGCAGGAGTAAGTCGCAATGAAGCGCAGAAGTGAAACGACCGCGACGTCGATAAACTACCTTACCCGAAGACAAGACGTAACCCCCGATGCAGACCGACACGCATAGGTCTTCCCCCCCTCTCCACGCTCTTTAGCGCACGAGTACCACCCCTGGAAACTAAGTACACGCAAAGCTCACCACGCCACGGCCCCTCTCGATGCAGGAAAGATGCCCACAGGAATCCCGGAGTGCGCCACCCCAGGCCGCTCTTGGAGGGAGTCAAAATCGAAACCTCCAAGACGAGGATAAACTACCAAGAAGCCCAGGATTCATTTTACAGCTACGGCAACCTTCAAGCCTTAGTACGGTTACAGGGAACTTAAAGACGGGATGAAGCCCCCCCTGACATAATTCCGGAACACGCTAACCCATGAAGACCATCCGAAAAGATGTCAAAAACTATAACGCCCCTTCCGCTTCATCACGCCTATAGAATTTGAAGCAACCCACCCAACGATGCAAGTAACGTGAGCGGATGACCACTGCATACCTACCTACCGCAGACGTCACCAAGCGTAGCGAAGAAGTGGTGAATACCAGAAGTAGCCACTTACCCCGATACTGCAAGTCACTTCAGAAGAAGCCCGACCTCTACGGTCACTCCCGAACTCACCAAGTTGCCCACAACACGAAGAAATACGCAACGCAGCGTAAGTGGATCCCCTTCCCCCCGGACGAGGACCTAGGAGGGAGTCCGAGACGTAAGTTTGACGGAAAGTCTAACGGATGATGGACAGAAAGTTGAAAGGAAGTCAAGGTCCTTTCGAGGATATTCCAAACTTGATGACCTGACGACGATCTGAAAAAAGTCTGAAGGACGATCTGAAGGACGATAAGTCGAAGATAAACTCTAATGACGGTTCAATGACTCCATACGCCTTCCACCCCCGTACGCTCCTCTACCCGATCCTTATAAAAAAGACGCCAAAGTCATACGTCCGAGACGACGTTCTAAACTACCATCGTACGGAAGTTTTGGATATTTATTCAAGAATATAGAGTTGCTACGGCTTCTCCCCGGGATGTACCCACACCGACGCAAGTCAAGGAGGGAGTCCCCACTCTCGTCAAAGGAGGCGCAAGCATCGCCTTATTTTCCCCCCCCCCCCTCCCTTTCCCAACATTCATTCCTTACGACGTCGTTAAACCATCCAAGTAGCTCTGATTCCAGACACGACCACCAGACTAGCACCCGGAGCAGTGCCTCCACGTCTTGGTGCACCCGGAGTTCGCACTTTCGAATCCATAGATTCGAGGAGGGAGTAGTATAGGAGTATAGGCACGAGTGGTAACGAGTGCCGACTTGTATTATCTGAAGGTGCTCTGTGAGCAGACCCGAACATGGAGCTAACCTGAAGGTTCTATAATGCAAGATACGACTAGACGAAGAAGGAAGCGTAAGCGAGAATTTCAATCCTCTCTCGCTTTGACACCTATAGGAACGGTCTCGATGGACTTGCCCCAGTCCAGGCATAAAGGTCGAAGCTCAGGGTTAATGAGTCGACCCATATTTGAGATCTCAGTACGCGTTTCTAACTTCTAAAGTCTACGCTCTTATATTACAGACACTTTACGCTTTCATACGGCTATTACAAAGGACAAGCCACTTTCATACGCTAAGTTTAATTGATCCTTAACGTTCCCATTGTTTCATTTCCATTCGATCTTTTCATAGAACGTACCTTGATTCTTGGGGACAAGAATCTTAAGACGGGTGTAGTGTTAGCAATCTAACACTCTGGCATCCGACAACACCAGTAAGCTAAGGCTTAGCATCTGTTAAGGTACTTAGACGGTTTATTTAATATTACGATACTCTACGGAAGCCTAGACAAAGAGGCTAGACTAGTGACGTTATAGGTACACCTCATGGCATGACATCATAGTTACATCATACATAGATCCAGCCGGCCCTAAGCTGGTCCGTGCTCATGTAACTAGGCTATATAAAGCCCAATAGATAAGCCCCAAGGACTTCAAGCGAAGTCTCCTTGTTGGTTTCCCCATAAACCTCTTGATTGAGTCTAAGGCCTCCTAAAGCCTTCTCTTAAAGCCTTCGCCTAGATGCTCCTTAAGACGTCTCTAGTGACCCCTCAAGGGTAGTCATGGACTTTGTCCCTCTGACTTTACGATTCCTCTGACCTTCGGGTTATGGGTTGTAACATTTACATATAGTGTTTTCTCCTTTTGGAGGTTCAGGAGTAACCTCTTTCTTGTTTTCTCCTTCTTGCCCCATGGTTCTCACATGAGGAGGCCATGATGCTTCTGTTCCCTGCTTTCTACAGTGTACTTTGTGTCCTCCTCTGAGGAACTTACACTTCATGCATTCCTTTTTGGATTTTGGGCAGTTCCTTGCTATATGCCCATCTTCTGTACAATTGTAGCACTTTGAATTCTGTGCTACTACTCCTATGTCCATTGGTTGGCCCCTTCCTTCATATGTGTGGGCCTGCCCTTCCCTGTGATTCAACTGATAGGAAGGTCAATCGGTTTCTTTTCCTCTTATTTTGAAGGACTCCATGCTGGATTCTTTCTTCAACAGAACTTTGATGTAGTCCTGTATTGTCTCTTTTCTTTGATCATTGTAGTAGATCTGCTGCATTAGGTCTGCATCTACTGCTTCTTCTAGGATGTGTCCTCCATTGGGATCTTCTTTCACAGGATCCCCCTTTGTTTTGTAGTAATATCCCAGCCATCTGGTTATGAATAGCTGGATGCTTTCTCCATTGTATTGTCAGCATTGGTTAAGGCATGCTCTTGCCTCATTGATTGTGTTGATGGACTTGAATCTTTGGTCCATAATTTCCCATAAACTGGTGGTTGTTGGCCAAAGATTGTTGTTGTGCATGTATTGTGTAAGGAGAAGTCGAGCCCATTGCTCTGCTCCATATTTGTCCTTTTCTCTATCTTTGGGACATACTCTGGACAAAATTGTGATCACCTTCTGTTCAGTGGTGGAGAAGATTTTGGCATTGCTTTTTAGGTAGATTCCCATTTGGAGTTTCCACCCATCATATTGGTCTTTTGACCCATCAAATTGTCCAGGTTCTGGTACTACTTCAACTTTTTTATTTACTTTAACTTCTATGTTCCTCATTTCCTGTACTCCCTGTGCCCTCTACAGGGTTCTTATCTGAGCTTGTAGATTAGCAATGGTATCCAGAAGTTCTCTGACTTCTTGTGCCATTGCCATGACTTCTTGTGTGGGTGGAGATGGGCTTGTTGGACTGGGGGATGAGGGTTGGTTGTTGGGGTGGTGGTCAAAGGAATTGTCTGTTTCTGAGCTGATGAATGGGAGCGGGTCCCTGTAGGGGTTTTGCAACATGGTGTTCTTGTTCTGGAACCAGAGTGGCTTCCAGTTTGGGGCTTAGTGATGGAGTTTGGTTAAGGGCTTCTAATTGCCCTAGTCCCTGCTCTATGTCTTGTAAGAGTCCTAGAACTCTAGCATGTTGCTGCCTTTGATTGTCGTACAGTTGAACACTCAATACTTCTCTCCTGAAGTGAGCCACTTCTTCTTTGGTTACGTTGAAATAAAGGAGTAAGTCTTTGTCAAAGTCTAGATTGTTTCAGATACAATCTAAAAGGTAGGGGTGGAGTTCTCTTCTTTCAAAGATGCTTTGATGGGGAAGCGGATCTGGAACTCTGTATAGTGGATTGGGTGGTTGGTAATGGAGCCAACCATTGTCATCTTCTCTTGCTGAAAAAGAAGAGGCTTCTTCTTCTTCTTCTTCTACCTCAGGGGTAGGTGTTCTTGGCTCAAAGTGGTGGTAGTTGCCTTCTCTGTCCCAATATTTGTCATTGGGATCCCAAGAAGCTTGGCGGTGATATTTGTAGTTGTCACCGATTTGAGTTACCTCAGAGGGGGAGGCATACCTTGATCTCCTCAAACTTGGCAGGATTTTGTGGAAACATCCAAAAATGTATAAGCTAGCAAGGACCTTGTCAACTCCAGCTAGTACTTTATCCAGTCAATAGCCACTGGACTAAAGTCTTTGAAAATCATAGAGTAAGTTGGGCTGGTGGGCACAAGACCACTCTTTCACTAGTTACCAACTGTATAGTAGTAATTCTAGAATTAATGTGCCTCATGTGGACACAAGCCTAGGCTCCTTCAAATTGAAAATGTGTGGAGGTGGTTTTTAAACCAATTAAGAGTGTGCAGGCTCACCCCTTGACAGTGCCTTAATGTGCAACCAACCTTCACCAGCATATAGCCAGAGTATACGTAAAAGGAAAAGTAGTGCAAATGTATGTGAAGATGAAAAGGGTTATATAGTAAATCCCTTTGCCCCTAGGGTCCAGGGTTGTCACAAATGACAGCGAGGTAATGAAAAGAGTGTGGTGAGGAAAGTGATAGTCAAGTCCTAATGTTGGCAACCTAATCCACTTAAGGCTTTGGTCACCACACTAATAGGCTTGCTTTTAGGAGATCAAGAGAATGAGGGAAATCAACCAGGACTTGACTGAAGTCTGATCATTGATGACATTGGATTTATATATATACAGGTGTGTTTAGGGTAGGTCAGAGATAGCTGACTAAGTACTATGTCATTAGTGATGTCATGGGTCTAGACTAATGGAGATTAAACAAGCATGTTAGATAAGAGTCTAGAGTGAGTGTGAATAAAGTGAAAGGATTTGACCTAGACTTGGTCAGGTGACATGTCCCACGATCACATGATAGTGGTCATGTGACTTGATAAGATAAGATAAGAGATGAAATCATAACAATATTTAGGTCTATTTTCAACATTTTACCAAGATCCTTCACTACTTGTGAAGTGAATTGGGGTCCTTTATCTGAGATGATGGACCTGGGGAGACCATGGTGCTTCCAAACATGATCTCTGTATAGCTTAGCTGTTCCTAAGGCTGTGATTGTTTTGTTGGTGGGCACAAATTCCACCTCTTTTGAGAATTGGTCTACTATGACTAGAACAGAGTCATAGGTGTTGGACAGGGGAAGGTCAGTGATAAAATCTACAGAAATGTCTTTTCATGGACCTTCTGGGATAGAATTCAGAATTAATTCCCCTTTTGGTGCCTTGTTTTCTGGCTTCATTCAGGTGCATCAGTCGCACCTTGAGCAATAATCTTTTACTTGGGCTCAAAGGCCATTCCATTGAAAGTATCACTCTATTATTTGCCATGTCTTTTCTGCACTTCCATGTCTAGCAATTTGGAAATCATGGTAGAGAGTGATTATATCTTGGTGCAAGTTTTCTTTGTTTGGGATGAAAATTCTATCACCAAGATATAGAATTCTGTCTTTATTAAGAAGGTTGGGCTTATCTGTGCCCTTCCATTCTTCTTGTGCTTCTACAATTTGTTCAAGGAGCTTTTGTTCTTCTCCTTTGATTGTGAAGCCTTGCTGTTGTACTCTTACGCTATTTTCAGGGATCATTTGTATGCCCTTGTTGTCTTTGTCGATGCCAATGGCATGATCTTCTCATTGAGAAAGAGCATCCATCTTTCCAATTTGGGATCCAGGCTTGTTAATGAGAATGTAATTGAATTGAGAGAGCCATTGAGACCATCTTGCTTGTCGACAATTGAGGTTCTGTTTCATCATGAAGTATTGGAGGTTGGTGTGGTCCATCCATACTTCAAATTCTCCTGCCTCCTCAAGGTAATGCTGCCATTGTTCTAAGGTGAGAATTATTGTGAGCATTTCCTTGTCTGCGATTGGATAATTCCTCTGCTTGGGGGTCATAGAGGCAGAGGAAAAGGCAATGGGGTGCCATTTATTGTCTTGTTTGATGGAAAGGACTGCACTGGTGGCAAAGTCAAAGGCATCTGTTTCCAAGTGGAAGTCACTATTGTTGTCTGGATAGGCAAGGATTGGAGCCATAGTGAAGCTTTCCTTAAGGAAGTCAAAAGCACCCTGTTCTTTGGGTCCCCATTGCCAAGGTTGGTCCTTTTTGGTGAGGTCATTCAGGGGACAAGAGACTTTGGAGATGTCTTGAATGAACCATCAATAATAATTGGTGAGTCCAAGGAAGCTGCAGAATCCTTTGACATCTTTGGGTGTGGGCCATTCCAGAATGGATTCCACTTTTCCCTTTTCCATTTTAATTCCTTCAGTATTGACAATCATTCCAAGGAATTCGACCTCTTTTTGTTTGAAAAAGCATTTTTCAGATTTAAGGAATAGATTGTATTCCTTCAACTGTTTCAAGACTTCTAGGACAATTTTGTCTTGTTCCTTTTTGTTGTCTGTCTTAGTGAAAATCATTATGTCATCAATATAGACTATGACAATGCTGTCCAGATCAGCAAAGATTTCATTCATCATCTGCTGAAAGGAAGCTGTGGTATTACATTGTCCAAAGAACATTACTAATGGCTTGTAAGCTCCAGAGTGGGAAACAAAGGCTGCCTTCCATTCATCTCCTTCTTTGATGCATATGTTATTGTAGCCCCATCAAAGGTCTAGTTTTGTAAAGAGCTTTGCCCCTTGGAGCTTATCCACTAATTTTAACTGTCCATTCATTGAGATGTCTATAATCTTGGACTAGTCGTTTCTTTCTGTCCTTCTTTGGGATAAAGAAGACAGGGGATGTTTGGGGGGATTGAGATAGCCAAATACATTTTCTGGTTTGTTCTTCAATGAATCCTTTTAATTCTTCCATCTCATCCTTACTCATTGGAAATATTTTTGCCTTTTTGGGTTGAAAGCCAGGCTTCAGCTTTATTTCATGATCCCAGGATTTCCTGAGTGGAAGTCATTTCAACTTCTCTTTGCTAAATACTTCGAGGTAATGGTGGTATTCTTTTGGAACTATTTCTTCAAGAGTTGGCTCCTTCTTTGGGATCTCAAGGTTTTTGATAAACTGATGCACAGTTGAAGTGTGTTTAGTTCTTCATGTTCCTCTTTTGCTAACTGAGATCCTTGATCTGAAAGCATATAGCAGAAACAGGGACATCATGCCATCTTGACTTCTCCTTTGGTCCAGTTGATGGTTGGATTATATTTTGCCAATCAAGTATAGTCTAGGATCATGTTATTTTTGCCTAAGTTGGTGACTTCTGCAATTAGGCATTTGTGGTGTTCTTGATAGTTGAGAATTATCTCTGCTTTGTGTGTTACACTTCCAGCAGAATTCTTTGTTCTGTCAACATTAAAGATAGATATTTCCCTTTCTAGTTTTTCTAGTGGAAGTTTTACTTGTTTGGCCCATTCTTGATCAATAAAGATGCCATTTGTGCCACTATCCAACAGGGCCTTGCACTGATGTTTCTTGTGCTTGGTAGTGGGGTGTGCAATAGAGATATCCATGAGAATCTTGTATTGTACCTTGGTGTTTCATACAAGGATTCGTTCTGGGAAACTATCCTCATAATTTTTTTTTCTTTTGTTTGACCAAATTAAGCCTGCATTCCTGTGCAGCAAGCTCCTTTTTGGGAGACCCAGTCTCGGTATGGGGTAAATGTACTCTATAAATAGGAGACAATGGTTCTAAATTGGAAGAGTAACACGTGGAAGAGGAATCTGAATTATTATCATAGTTCTGTCCATACTGTACATAAGGGGAGAGAGAGGAGAAACTGTTTTTGTTATTTAAAGTGTTTTCTTTTGACTTCTGAGGTCCCAGATCCCTCAGTTGCCATAACCTTTTCCCTGCTTCTTCATCTCCATGTCATGGAGATCAAAGAAGTATGCCCTCATCTCATTGAAGGTCATTCCTTTTATAGTGTTTTCTCCTTTTGGAGGGTCAGGAGTAACCTCTTTTTTTTCTTTGTCATTGTTTCCCATCACTCTCACCCTGGGGGGTCGAGACACTTCAGTACTTCTCTTTCTGCAGTTCACCTTGTGTCCTCCACCAAGGAACTTGCATTCCATGCACTCTTTCTCTGGTTTTGGACAGTTTCTAGTGATGTGTCCATCTCCTGTGCAATTATAGCACTTGGAATTTCTTCCAACTGCTCTGATGTCCACTGGTTGCCCTTTTCCTCCATAGGTATGGGCCTGTTTTTCTTTGTGATAAGAGAGTCAATCTGTTTCTTTCCCTCTTATTTTAAACAACTCCATCCTAGATCTCTTTGAGCAGTACCTCAATGTAGTCTTGTACCATATCTTTTCTTTGGTTGTTGTAATAGATTTGCTGCATTAGGTCTGCATCAACTGCTCCTTCTAGGAGGTGTACTCCATTCAGGTCTTCCTTAGCTGGGTCTCCTTTTGTTTCATAGTAATATCCTAATCATCTTGTGATGAATAGTTGGATACTTTCTCCCTTATATTGTCAGCATCATGATAAGTGTGCTCATGCGTCATCAACCATGTTTATTGATTTGAACCTCTGGTCCATGATTTCCCATAGACTGGTAGTCATTGTAACGGTCATGGTTCCCTATTACCAGCGACTGACTTCTATCTCTGGGCTATCGGCCAACCTAGATAGGGGAGGCACTCACGAAGAGGCACAATGTCCCTAACTAGATATAGAAGTGTCTAAGTTAGCAGGGCAACTCTACGAGTTTGCTAACAATCCGCACTGTCTTGTAGTGCGGTGCTCAACTAGCAGGACGACCCACTCAGGGTTAGCTATCAACTGGAGGACGGACCTTCACTAGGTCAAAGAAAGTATCTGGACAAGGTACTTGGCCACTCTCCTCTTGGTGAGGCAGGCAAGGGCACGCAGTACTTCCTGAAAGAAGGGTAGGCGAAGATCAAGGGCTCTCTCCTCCAGTGAGGCAAGCGAAGGAGCTTAGCAATAGTTAACCACAAAGAGTGTTAAGAATTGGCTGGGGTTCTCACTACTGTACATGGTGGTTTAAGTAATGTCTAACTAGAGGTGGCTATGCCCACAGCCAAAGATGGTAGAAGAGGTAATGCATCACCTATCAAGAGATGGTGATAAAACCGGCTATGTCAAAGATGATCAAAAGAAGATGGAGGTGAAACAAGCAGTGCCAAAAGATATCAAAGATGGAAGAAGCTGCGAAGTCTGAAGCTATAGTAATGGGATCAGGTGGATATCATCTGAGTACAGGATGATTAGATATGGAACATATACTTCCTGTGTGATCGGTCCCTCCCAAATGCAAATGAAGAAAATAAGTAGGAGGTGACCAGTGAAGAAACAAAACTGTAACATTACCCCCTTTGTACACTCGAAGCCCTGCTTCGAGACTCAACCGTGATCCTCTAATCTCTGTCCAGTCTCTCGGGATCTCCCTCATTGATCTCATAGTCCATATAATCAAATTCAAGGACTGCGTCACATACATCTGAGTCATGTCCCATTGTCCCACAAGTAGCGCATCTGGTGGTGGGGCAGAGAGAGGCAGCATTCACTGCTAGGTTCTCTGGTGAGATTTCGGGATGGGGTGGAGATGGCAGGACTCATTCAGGGAAGGAGATTCTCTAACTGGTGGGGGAGATGGTGGCTGGGTGAGGGACGGGTGCTCTTACTGGAGCTGGGGTGGCAGGCACGGATGGGGGAGCAGGGTGTTCCTGGAGCGGAGCATGGAGAATGAGGTCTTGCTCTTCATAGTCATTGAGCTCTTTGTTGGTCAAGGTATTATAGATGGGTTGGAAGACTGGCCAAATGTCCTCAGGTTCGAGGGAGACAATGGTGTCATGAAATCCAACAGCGAGAAGAGCATCAAGGAGGTGGAAACTTATCTGGTGCATCCTGGTGCGAGCTCCATCAAGGTGAGGGGTAGAGATAGTATGATGGTTTGGGAACTGTTTGAGGTAACGGGTGGTTGAGTTTAACGCGGTGGCAAGGGCAATGAGGGACTCCAGTCCAGTAGTGGACCTGGAGGCGGGGCAATGTCATATAATATGAAGAATAGGAGGGCAAGACAGAAGAGCAGAATAGAGTAAGCATCTTTGAAAATCAGGGAGAAACTTAGCAAAAACACGATGAGTGCTAGTAGCAGCAGCAAACTCTGAATGAGACATGAGAATCTAGCTATGTTTGGTGGTGAGTAGGTGGGAGACAGTTCAGGTGAAGACAATGGCAGCTGGGAGGATAGAGGCAAGAACGGTGAGTATATAAAGAAAATGAGGATGGCAACCAACTTTTGCTCAGCCATGGATCAATCAGTATCCATGTGAGTGCTTTTATAGTCCGCCAACAACTCCTGTGCTTGATCAAGATTACTTTCAGGTTCCCAGGTGTTCTCTGATGTCGGGTAACCTAGCCATTTGATCAAGTATTGCCTTCGTGATCCTTTTCCCCTATGGGCCAATATGGCCTCAACCTTGTATTCTTCTTTGTTGTTAAGGAGGTCAGGTGGGGGGCGATGAAAGTTCTCTCCAAATTCAATGGTGGTGCGGTAGGGCAAGAGTAGTGATGTGTGGAATACGTCATGGATTTTCCACATTGGGGGTAGCTTGAGTCAGTATGCTACAGGGGAGAGGACTTGGGTGATCTCGAATGGTCCTTCTCTTTTTGGTGCGAGTTTCCTGGAGGGGTAATCAAAGTGGAGGTTAGTGGCTTCCAACCACACCTTATCTCTGACTCTCCAGGGGCGGAACTTGGACATGATTCAATCTTTCATATACTGTGCAGCTTTCTGATGGGCTGCTAAGGCTTCATCTTGTCCCTTGGAAATCAAGGACAGGCGTGTTTCTAAGGCGGGGAGGAACATTTTACCTAGATCAGGATAAGATCTTGGGTGATATCCCATCATGAGGAAGAACAGCGTTTCCTTGGTAGTGGAGTGGACTGTGGAATTGTGGGAAAACTCAGCTGTGGGTAAGAGATCGGCCCAGTCCTGGGCTCTTCCTTGGCAGAAGATCTGGAGGTATGTTTCCAGTTCTTGGTTGATGCGTTCCATTTCTCCATTGGTCTGTGGATGGTAAGCAGAGGACAACCTTATGTCGAACTTGAGCAATCTTGCTAGTTCCAAGGTGAAGGTGGAGGCGAACTGTGGTCCTCTGTCAGAGATGATGGTATCATGGAGACTGAAATGCAGGAAGATTTGAGTGAAAAACAGCTTAGCTACTCCTTCCACATTAATAGATTTTGAACATGGGGTGAAAATTACCCCCTTCATAAGGCCATGGTCGACCACGACCATAACGGCATCAAAAGCACCCACATGGGGCAGTCTGGAGATAAGATCAACAGAGATCTGTTGGAAGGGGCGGATGGTGGTGGAGGAAAGTGGGGACAGGGGCAGTACCATCAGGTGAGTATTAACCTTACTTGCCTAACAGACGGCACAGCCTAGTACATATCTCCTGACAAAGGTAGCCATTCCTGGCCACCAATAGTCATGTGAGAGTTGTTGCTGCATCCGAAAGATGCCTTCGTGGCCCCCTACCGGGGAGGTGTGAAGGGAAGATACTAAATCATGGCAGGCTGGTTCCAGGACAAATAGACAATTCTTGTAGTACAGCTGCCCATCAGTAAACCTGCAATCGAGGAGGGTGGAGCAGGGGAGCAGCAGGAGTTCGTCCTTTAGGGCGTCTATGGCCTGAAGGACCAATGGGTCTGAGGCAGAGGAGGCAGCTATCTTCTTGGCAAGGGCGAGGTCCAAGGCTTGGATGGAGACGTGTTCTGGGAGGTACTCACAGAGAGATGTGTCGACTGGAATGATCGTCATTAGCTTGTTATTGTCCAAGGTGTCTATGTCATCCTTGCATGAGAGTGCATCAGCTGGTCCCATCTGGGACCCTGGGGTGACTTGCCAGATTATATCAAAATCCTGTAGAAAGAGGCTCCAACAAGCCTGGCATTGTGAGAGATTCTGAGGGGAATGCATATACAAAAGGTTCTTGTGGTCCGTCATAATAGTTACCGGATGCTTGGTACCTCTGAGGTACTGTCGCCATTCTTCTAAAGCTTCGATGACTGCTAATAACTCCCTGTCATAGATGTCATAATTTCTTTCCGCAGGAGTGAGAGTGGAAGGGAAATATGCCACTGGATGCAAATCACTGTTACCATCAGCTTGCATCAAGACTGCTCCTACAGTGGTGAGGGAGGCATTGGTCATCAGCATAAAAGGCTTGTTGGTGTCGGGGAGAGTGAGGATGGGTGCCTGGGTGAAAACCTTCTTCAGAGTTTGGAAAGCCATTTCTTGGACTTCTCCCCATGCCCAAGGTTGTTTTGTCTTGGTGAGGAGATGCAACAGGGCAGCTGTGGTGGAGAAGTTCGGTATAAACTTTCTATAAAAGTTACAGAACCCAATGAACGATCTGACTGCTTTTACTGACTGCGGTGTAATCCAGCTTGTGATGGCAGAGAGTTTGGTGGGGTCCATCTTGACAACCCCTTCTCCAACTACCATGCCCAGGTATTCTACCTCTGGGGCATCAAACGTGCACTTGGAAATCTTCAGGAAAAGGTGGAGTTCCCTAAGTCATTGTAAGACCTTCTTTGTCCTGTCATGATGAGTATGAATATCTGCAGAGTGGATCAGTATATCATCCATGTAAATGATCACCCATCCCTGCGCAATGTAGTCTCTGAATGAATGATTCATAAAAGCCTGAAATGTCGCCAGTGAGTTGCACAGCCCAAAGAACATTACTGTGGGTTCGAATAACCCAAGTGGGGTGACAAATGCTGCTTTCCATTGGTCTTCTGGGTGGATGAGGATGTTGTTATATCCCCACTGTACATCAAACTTGGTGAAGTGCTTGGATCCCTTCAGTTTATCCATGAGGTCGGAGATCAGCGGTAGAGGGTAGGCATTTTTGACTGTATGTCCATTGAGATACCTATAGTCTTGACAGGGTCTGAGCATCCCATCCTTTTTTGGTATGAAGAAAAACGGTGTAGCTTGAGGGGATTTGGATGGGACGATCTTTCCTGTCTTGAGATGTTCCTCTATGAAGCTCTTGCATGCTTCTTGTTCCTGTGGGTTCAGTGGATAAACTTTAGCTACCTTTGGTATGATAGTATTCTTCAGTTCAATGGCATGATCAAAGGGGCGACTAGGGGGGAGCAAGTCATGGATCTTTTCAGCAAAGACATTTGTGAATTCTTCAAATTCCTGAGGCAATTTTACCTCTGCCTTCTTGGTGTCTGAGGCTAATTGAGTGGACAGGGTGGTTTTGCAAATATATTCTCCTTTGAGCCACCCTTCCCTCTTCTTTAGCCAGCGTTCTGTGGTTTCGTTGGGGTCCGTATCTAGGAACCTAAGTAAATATCGTTGTGGTACTGTGTCAGCGGGTTGCGGGGTAGGTCTGGGGTTATCTGGAAGGGTTACCACTCCTTCGGTCCAGTCTATCTTGGGGTTGACTCTTCTGAGCCATGTCATTCCTAGAATGATCTGGGGTCATCCACAGCCGATGATCATCGGTGAGATCCGGTCGTTATTCTCTCCTATAGAGAGGGTTACGTTAGTGCGTGAGGTAATCATACCTTGGGAGTTCTCTGTTCTGTCCATGTTATAGGCCTTGACAGGTTCTATTGCAATGATGGGGGCACCCAACTTCTTGATGAGGGCGGGGTCGATAAAATTTCCTGTGGCGCCACAATCTACCAGGGCGGTGGTTTCGACAGTTTTGGCTCCATGCTTCAATGTCACCGAGAAGCATATAGATCTATTGTTGCTAGAACTAAGTAGTACAGGAGCGATTACATGAGAGGCAGACGTCAAGGCGGCCTCTCCCTTTAAAAACCCTTACTAGCTCCCTCTGGAGTGGTTTCTTCTTCTTCATAGCAGGTCTTCAGAACTGCTAGGACTTCTTCCTTGCTGCAACCTTTCTTTTCAAGGGTGCGGACGTACTCCTCGATGGGAGATAACTTGGGTGGCAGCAGAGGCAGGGTTTTGACAGCGGCGATGGTGGCAGTTCTGGGGGATTGCAGGGATCTCTTCTTGTAGTTGCTGTGATTCCTGGAAGAACAGCCTTTCCTTTTGCAAATAAAGCATAGGTGTTCTCTGATGCAACAGGCCTCGTCTGATGGAGACAGCCTGATGGCATCAATCTCCATGGCGTTTGGATCCCTGCTGGTAGAAGTCAGGAACTGTCCTCCAGCCCTGATAGACT
>JBBPKI010001077.1:0-10819 GCA_038089155.1 Nevesoporus exiguus
CGGTTCTTGTTCGACTCTTACTCCTGGATACTAGCGTCCTTTCGATCTCTCTGCTGACGTACTCGCCGCTCCGCGGCCGCAAAGTGGAAATATGCCTTCCCAGATACTACGACATTTGAGAGAGGCTTGCCCTCCTACCACCGCTTTTCAGCTGAACCATGTATTAACATGCACCACGCGGTCGATTCAGTGTACTTGCAGTCGTCAATGTGAGCATACTCGCCCTTTCTCTAGTCGTCGTTATACAATTACATCGATGTGGAGTATGCAACGTACATGTCGTAAGATCCTGCATCTAGACGTGGAAACCTCAACTAGAAACGAATGCCAAGGCTTCGTCTGGTGGCATAACACCGCACCTCTGTCAACTACAAAGTTGTTCCCTTCGCCAACCATCGCCAGCTTCTCGGACTTCGGACTTGTGGAAATATTCACACTCCGAGTACACTTCCGACCACGTCCTACTCGGAACATCTCGGTCGAGAGCGTGGCTGAGGGTTTCACACAATTTTATTGAGATGGGTCATTCAAGTTGCCTGATCCATGCTGCCAGCCGCACTTAGTAGCTATAGAGACGTGGGACGATGCCGTTGCCCATCTTATTCGAGATTGTGTCGCCTGGCACATTCCATCATGGGCGGCGCACTTCAACCTGAGTCGATCGCGCATCTAAGCACTTCCCTATGGGCCTATACACGTCCTGTTTAATGCTTGTCGTCTAGACGAAGGGCCGATTCAAGCCACAAACGAAATATACTTGTGTGTCTGGTCTCAATGCGCGTACCTTATCCTGTTTCTGCAGTGGGTCAGCGTTCCGCGGATGTCCTTCTTCTACGAATGGAAGGATCTGGACTATGGTTACATCGTGTAAACGCCGAGACTCGGAGCCACGATCCCTCGGCGAACCGTTGTACGGAAAAACTAATTAAGCCACACTGGGTCCATGGAACCTGACTCCAAGTTTCCCCGAAGGCCTAACCGTTTCAGCAAACTATAACCGTGGTCCTTTCTCCACATTGGGGTCACAGGTGGTGAACTGGTCCAATGAGCGTCAAGATCTTGGCGTACGCTTGTCTCCACGCTGATGAAAGAACACGAGTGAGTGGCGGAACCAATCTATTCTTTCCTGGGGATGCTTATCAGCATGATAGGAATTTTGGTTCTGAAGCTCTGGATACGCATCTATTCATCATCTGACTGTCTGCGGGGAGATAGCCATCTATCCTACTTCAGTTTGACCATTTCTTCAATTAGTGGTCTCGATGGTACGTCGTCACGTCTCTACCTGTGAAGAGACAGACATGGAATGAGAACAGGGGTTACTCCTGCGCTTCTTTCATTTAGGACGGCCTGTGGTTAATGCAAGATTCGATGGCACAGCTTGCAGGCTGTGACGGAATAGGATACTACGTCTAGTTATTCGTCTGGTGCTAACCTATCCTTGGTGATGAACTTGAGTTTGTAGGGGCCTCTGATGCCAGAGCTCTTGGAGGCAAGTCCAAATGAGGGGGATGTACACTCGTGCCTTGTGTCCAATGCAATTTTTAGAACATCGGAACGCCTGCGGTGCATCCCCCGCGTACTCCACAGTTAGACATGGAGTATCCCGTCTGGTCCCGAACTTCTCGGCCCTCCGATCGCGATGTTACCACATGACTAATGTCTCTGAGTTACATCTTCAACTAGCAGCTGCCCATAGCGGGTACAATATGTTACTGACAGCTGTATCCGGCACTATACAGGATACTATATGCAGAGTGCGCCAACAAGTAGCAATCCTGCAGACTGTCAGGATGACTCGGAACGTTTCTGAGGAGCGCAGATTGTCTGTTTTATCAAGGAGTCTTTAAGATGAAACAAATGCTGTTGGGCAGTCACTCGTGTGTTTACCGCACACCCGTGTCTAGTTGTTGACCCTCTTGAATCAGTCCAGCCTTGCATCCGACGTTCTGTGAGTGCTTTGAAATAAACGATTGAATGAAACCCTTGAGGAAACTGGAGCATAAATCTTGATAAGTCAATTCTTCTTTCCTCATCGTGAGATCACCGATGATCGGCCGATTGACGTGCACAGCTGGTGGTACAGGTTATACACATGATGGTGAGGATGCCGTGCCCGTATTATTGAGAAAGCGGCCACGGTCGGAGTTGCTCTTTGGGACACCGCGGACGGCGTAGACAACTCTGAGAAAACAGAAGGCCTTGGTCCCAGTCAAGAACGTAACGCACTAAAAACCTTGTTGGAGCGATAAGCGAGATGTATACCGCGTAATGGACGCCAAGTCATCATGGGCTGTGTTTATCGTTCATCGACATTGATGCTTTCAGTGACGTCGAGTACATTACGCCGCACTATTAACACTGTATTGTGATGCGTCGGCTGTGCGGTAGCTCTGGTATTGACGCTATCGGAATGACTGGCGGTTATCTGGACAGTAAGGGGGTCAAACGCAGCGCTAGAAGAGCAACGCCGTCCATCCCCATCCTTTCATGAGTGCGAGATGTTCCTAGTAGTGTCCAGGGCAGGACAGACAGGCGGTAGTAGCCAGATATATGGCTGCGCCTGGCGCATGATCTTCATGTAGCTCAACACTGCCCTCCACTGAGTGTCAGGAGCACGCCGCGAGTAAAGTATCTTCACTAGTGCTTCGTGATCAAGATTTGGATTATAACTCGCCGGAGCGTGTATCAGTCGGGTCTCTGCGCTACTGAGCCTTAGGGCTATGGCGCCGATCAAAACGGAACGCTTGCAGAAATCGAGGCGCAATCATTTCCTGGGTACACACATGCACGAGATAGAGCGGGGTCCCTTCGGTAACATAATTCGGTCCGTGCCGGGGTCGCCATGCGACTGTATGTATGCCGAGATGCGCCGACCGAATTCGAACTGTGGCTGCCCTTGGCGATTCCCAATGGGCTACCCCGGGCCAAGCCCGCAAAGGCGGCTTGGGATCCCAGATTCGATGTTTCAGCCTCGAGTAGGATGACTGACATATTATTGACTGGTCTGGGATTCATAGTACCAATACGAGGGCTCAGCCGGAGGATGTGAATTGCCGGTGGAAGGTGGCCTAACTTTGAGGGTAGGGACCGATCAAACTAGTGGTCGTCAACAACGCTGATTCGATAACGGCACCTGTTTGGGTCTGAAGTAATCTTCCCTTTATGAGTGCCCCCGAAACCATATCTTGCTTCCAACTCAACGGCGAGGCATCCCTCCTCCCCGCCCCTGCCGTTCTCTGCGTTCCACCACAGATGCGATGGTGGCTGTTGCTATCAACCCCCAGGTAACTTGTTGTCTGTGTTTCGCACCAGTATACTTGCTCATGGTATCTCAGCGACTTTCTGTATGTGCTTCCAGGTTGTGGAGTGCTCGCTCTCAGTCCTTTAAATTTGAACTCTCCCCAGGCTCGTGACGATTTTAATGGTATTGAAAGTGGTGAATGGGGCACCTTTCAAATAATTGCACCCATAATCGTGGGTGTAGGTCTGCTCCTTCTTTTCGCGGCCTATATCACCTGGCGAGGGAGACCTCATGACAAGCGCACCTACGGCTACCAACAAGTACGGTCTGACTGGATCACCAAGTTTGGACGCGTGTTCGTCTCTCGACGAAAACGAGTGCGGGTCCTCCGCTCGAGCGCCCCAGTGACGATTGACGATTCCATGCCCGCATCCGAATTTGCAGTCGGCCCCAACCACAGGTCACGACAGTCTCGCTCTAACTCGTCTGATTCGCAGACGCCGTTGACATCTGGGAATCCCGCCTTTGATTACCCTCCAGTCATGCCCTTGGACTGGCCTCCAAACGAACACTCTGACTCACCACCGCCCCACCCCAAACGTCGCACAGTGCGCTGGTGGTGGTTCTTTGGTTCGCGACCGCGGCAGATCAAGTCCGAGGAACCTGGTCACCAGTGGCAAGTAGACGATCCGGATGGGAGCAGCTCCGGACATGGTCACTCCAGTCATGGCCATCGATATACCGGAGCCTTGGAACCCCTGCGCGAACATCCGGAGGATGGTGACGACGAAGTGATTCGGATAGGGGAGAACTTTTCCAATATAGAGCTGACCTCCGTGGCACAACACTCTCCTGAGCCGGCGCCTTCCGTTCACGGGATCCCAACTGTACCAGAACACCCTCGGTCTGGTACCCACACGCCTGTACCGGTAGTCAGTGCTCCACAAAATAATTCAAGCACGTCGGTGAGTCTACTTTTACGTGAATGTATGAATGATAACGATGGGCCCGACCAACAGATACCTGTGAGCCATGGCTTACCACCAAGTTATGACGTCTCGCAAAGTCACGCACGATACCCATCCGCAGAGGACGTACGCCTAGCTCGCTCCAGGCCATACATGACCATCCCGCCACCGCCAGTACGAGCAGCAGGGTATCCATCGTTTCACACATTCCACGGACGTGACCTCTCATCCGATAGCTTCCTGGCCTCCCAAACCCCGATGGTGACCACTTGGATGTATTAAGTTAACCCATCATATGTTCCACTGCGCCCAAACCCAAAGTCGGTTCAACCCATCAAGCCTTCGTTAAATCTTTTCCGTGGACGGTATTTATAGTGTACATGTTTTCAGGGACACGTTTTTTCGTGATAATTATTCCCACCTTTATTGTTCAAGCCGTTTTCGCCCCATCGCATCGTGTTGTCCTGCGCAGCACATAGATCATCACGCTCGTTCTCTTTTTTGACCTTTTCCATATCACGACCGAATGTACACTGCAGTCCAACATTTTGTGTTATTGCTGAATCGCTAGTTAACTGTTGTCCTACTAGAGGATACGAAATACATTACATATACCTCGGTGTCTGGTAGTTGTTTGAACATGGTATAACATCACCCATCATCTACGAGCCCGAGGCACTGCTCAGGTCCTGATAACGTTTCCTAGGCCATAGATATTAAAGCGCCAGCAGGCACTTGCGCACGATTTAGCGTAACTCCCGCGCTCGCCAAGATAGTATGCACACGGTCGGATGACTAAACGGCTAAGTGAGAGATGCATTGGACGCCTAGGACAAGCTGGCCACATCGGGGAGCGAAGACCGGCCTGCGCTCTCCTTCCCGTCGGCCCTTTCGGCGATCGATCATGGATCAGTGCGCAGTCTTGCGCGTCGGACGCTTCGTTAACGAGGCACGCGGCTCCACGACTCCTTCTGAACTCAATCGCCATCATGATCAGTGCAGTGTAGATATAGAAAACCTGCCATCGGCCATGAATTCTACAGGTATAATCGGCCAGAAAAGAAGGAGTGAATTAAGCAAGTCCCAAATGCCTGTAAGCCCGAGTTCATCTATGCAGTATAGATATCAATACTCAAAGACCACGAAGAGCTCTACAGAAATGATCGACTGAAAAAGAGGGTGAATTGAGTAAGTCCCAAACGTCGGCAGTTCCAAGTCCATCGACGTCAACTATAATCGACGTCCGGGGGAGAACTGAGTACATATTATTTACTGGTGTCCCAACGGTCCACTTGGTCCAACGTTTCATTTTTGCTCTTCTTATCGTATCCGCCCGGGAATCTCACGCGTGACGAAGTGCCAGATGTAATGTGACCATCCTTCCAGAACGCCGGCGCCGGACATGATATGAAGGCAGTCACCAGAGGAGTGCTAACAATAGACTGAGCACGATATACGTAAAGATTACATGGGGAGAGAACGCACTGCATCAGGTCGGAGACGTCCCGGACGTTCGATAGGTAGGAAGAAGACATCTTGGAATTCACGCGTCGCAAGGAGATTCTGTTTCCACGTGCAAACGCCGTCAGTACGTCGTCTCATGGCAACATCGCACAAGCAAAGCATTGCGCATAATTGCCGGAAGTAATGACACCGACCTTGAAGATCTCGTTATAATCCTGGATCCAAGGCCAGTTATACCACCGGAACTGGAATGGCTGGATATTCGTCCACGGTTGACGGTGATTTTGACAGTCTTCGTGGCCGGGTAGATAAGCTCTGACGACGACCTGTTTCGGTCGCGTGCCGCCGTTGCGCCGATACTCGTCAATGGCGTCCTGGACCTGGCCTGCCCATGTCCGCATCGCAACCTTGAAGAATGCTTTGACAGACTCGATGCCATATCCTGCTTGTTCCCCAGCTTCTTCGTCGCGGAATGCACTCATCAGTGTGGTCGTCCAGTGACCGCCTGTGCTCACGACCAGCGTCCCAAAGTTTCCTTCTGGTGGCGAAGACAAGAAGATGGGCATGTATTCCGAAGGCGACAATGACCACGTCGTCTCCTCACTGAAGAGGGATTTTATGGTAGCGTTCGAGGCAGTGAGGGCTTCATCCTCTGCCTCTGTCTTATAAGTATTTTGGTATAGTGTCTGGAGATCTTGCTGGTTCAAGAGGAGGTCGACACGGCGGAAAAGGACGAGGGGTGTATCTTCGATAGAGAAACCGGGGGGGAAGTTGAGCTCGGGTATTAGAGGGGATGTGGGCGAAAGGTACAGTTTTTGGGGCCACGCTCTGTCAAAGTATGGGTTTTCGGTATAATTCGGGGTTGCGCGGACGTGGGGGTAGAGGAGACACGACAGCGAAAAGAAATGGTTTTCCGTTATAGAGTCTAGCAGTGAACAAGTTCTCGTGTCAAGACCGGTCCAGTGACGCGCCAGAATGGAAAAAGACGCACCGCCCATCAGAAGCCACCCACCCTGCTCAACCATATCTTTGACGATGGCATCGCCGTCGAGTGGCCGGACATCACAATAAGACGACGGGCGCCATTTGTACGAAGCGACATCCGGGAATCTGTCGAATTGTTCTTCGTGGTCGACCCCCAAGTGCCAATGGTACTCTCGATCTGCCGCACATCCCTCCAACCCAGAGAAAGCGAATACTTGATCGGCGCTCGTGAGCGCAGGTAAGTCGGTTTTTGGACTGTACTTCCAATACCCCGAGGACCAGTCCTCAGGCGAACATGTGCCACGTTGGCGACCCGTAAATATCGAGGGCCATCCCGACGGTTGGAACGAAGACTCGGACGACGAAAAAGTGTAGACGGTGATTGCAAAAGTGATGAGAGCACCGAGTGCGACTATTTTGGTAGATATGTAGCGGGGTCTTAGGGTGCAGAACGGGGACAAGTTGGTCGGCATAGCGAACACCGAGAAAAGGCTAAGTTAGAGATGGGCTAATGAAGTGGCTGCGGAAACGTGGAACATTCGGCGGGGTGGGATGTCTTGGCATCGACAGGCTGGAGAAAAATAACATGGCAGCTGGCACCCACGGTCACCCCCACCCAGCTGAGGGCACGCAGGCTCCTCGTACCCACGGGGATGAGATCTTGAGAGACGAAGTACGGGAATAACGGATAACAGAACTTCGGAAAGCACATTTATCTTAGTTGAAGAACTGCTACGGTGCCTGCCACCTCCGACACTCTATTTCCACGGGTTTTGCGGCGGTGCGGGTTTCGTCAACGATTTACAAGACTGCCTAACCCCATCACAGTGCAAGGGAGTCCGCTACATAGCACTAGCATTCTTGCCAGACCAGAACTATGAAAATGGCGGGCCCAATCAGACAGCCTAGAGTCTGTATATTCAAAGGACACCTCGTAAGGTTACTAGACGTGACAGTGACTTTCGGGGAATAGGGAATGTCTACCGTCTGTGCATCGAGGTGTTCATGATGGTGAAAAGGCAAGAGGAAAAATGATCTGATCCTGGCTCGAACAGGAGACCTTCTGTGTGTTAGACAGATGCGATAACCAACTACGCCATCAGACCAAAGTTGTTTATAATAATTCTTGGCGCTTCCATTCGGCAAACAAAAAACCCCTAGAGGGCATGCAGCCTTGAGGCTTCTAACTTTCGTCCGTGCATTTGTTCTCGTCTCAGCCTCATCATGAGTCGATTTGACTCGACTCTGAGACCCTCTGAGCCTCAACTTCCGACTTTGCCGATAGATGTCGCCTCAGCAATTAATATCCTCCACCAGTTTGTCACCTCGGCGACACAACTCCCGCCACAGGTCATAGTAACTTGCAGAAACGAAAGGCGTGCATTCGGCAGGGCCGCACTCCAAGCAATGAGTTATCGTGTGCGTATTGTAGCTCGAATGTTCTGAACACGTTACGTTGATGCATAACACAGAAAGCAGTAGACCTATTCATCCACCGCTTCGCCACCAAAGATGACTGGTGGGTATCCGAGCTCAGGTACAAGCCTGAAGTCTCGATTTATGCCCGTTTTTCCCGATTGCACGGAGAAGAGGACGATGGAATGGTTCTCATCGATGAAAAGGGGTGGTCGGAGTTGGTAGGAAATGCGGCCAAGCTGACGGTCGTATTTACCTCGCTCAAGTTCAGCGTCACTGCGTAAGTCGCAATTTGTCTGGCTTTGGGGTGGTTGACCGGCATACCAACTGCGGACGCTTACGCTTATTGTTCCGCAGGCAAGCATCATCCGCAGTATGATTTCATCTTGTCTGGTTACGACCCTGTTCTACACAGGAATATATGTGTATGTATACTATTTGTTGGGGTATTTGCATCTGTGCATCCAATGGGCTTCTTCCAACGATCAGAACCATGGATAGACCTTGAATCCAAGACCAAATGTACTTATTTTCAGAAAGGCTCCTAGATAGATATGGCACGCTCCCAGGCTGTGAGATTTGTGCAATCGGGAGGGAAGACGTCCAGACTCGCCCGTATCTCAACGCCAGCACTTATCGCAGCCACGGCAAATGCATGTAAAGCGGGCGAGTGGTCGAAACGAGTATGATAGGCTATGCAAGAAACGGTGTTCCTGAGTCCTGTGGCTTGTCGGAGTCTAAAATTGGTGGACAGCATCGACTTGGGTAGTCCGCCGTCAGTCATCCCCTCCATCAATTCGTCTCCATCCGTTTCTGTACCTTTCATCTCGAACAAGTCCATCTACGCAACTGATTTCTTCCATTTAACAAAGCCAAAGCAGTAACTTTTGAAAGGAGGCTAGACAGCATGCGTCTTTCCGTCCTACCCTTACTCCTAACGGGCGCGAGCATAGGTGAGACAGCGTTTGGATACTTCAATGTTTTCACTGGTGTTGACTCGACGATTCTCCCCATCCACAGCCGGCCTCGTTGCATCTGAGCCTATCCGTGCCGCTGAGAATCCATCTAATGCGAATGCCAACATTCGCTTTGGCTATGCGTTGGCGAACGCCAACGTAAACGGCAACGATGACAACGTCGCCCGCATCGTCCGCCCCGCAGTTCTCGTCGGTAGCTCTCCACAGGGCAACAGTGACAAAGGTCTCTTCCACCACTTGTGTGGAGCCTCGCTGCGCGAGAAAGCTCTCCGCGTGTCCAACGCCCTTCGCCAAGCCCTTGGCATGCCACTCATCGAGGCCGAGACTGATCTTGCAGTGGCCCAGCCCGGCGAAGTCCACATTCTTCCTTTACCTTTTGCCTCGCCCAATGGCGCGCTTCATTCCAAGGAAGAATTAGACAGGGAAGGAAAGGACGGAAAGCACCCTGGCGATAAACACCCAGACCACCCGGATGATGGAGAGGACCATGAGCATCACCGCCACCGTGGACACCGTGGACATCACAGACACCATGGACACCACGGACCTCACGGTCACCACCACAGGCACCACAAGAGCTTCTTGAGGCGCATCTGCAAGGCCATTAAATCACTCGGTCCCTGGGAAGGTCGCGCAGTGGCTTTCGTTCTTGGTGAGGAATAAGAGATTCTATGGTTTCCGAGCTGACTTTTTATGACAAGGCTGTGGCATTGGTGTCCTTTTGAGGATGTTTTGGGTTCTAGCCGTCCTCGCTTATCGTACCGTGCGCGGTGAACGTGGCGAGGAGACCCTTGATCGTGAATATATTGTGTATGAGCAAGTTCCTGAGGCCTTATTCGATGCTCCTCCCGAATATATTGAAGACAAGGTCAATGTGGAGGCACATGAGGAGATCGAGGAACGCAAGTAGAGTGTCGGGTTCTTTTGGTTCACGTTGATTTACCTTGTGTGTTGCGTGTCGACGAAGCATTTCGTTTTAAAGCTTTTCATCCCATCCTCTAGTTGCAAGTCTGTTATACGCGTATCTCATTTTCCAATTTCCTATGTCGTGTTGACTCCGGCTTGGTATCCCTCGGCGATCCAGTCTTTTCTCAAATGGACCCATACGCTCGTTTGACTTGCTTACACTGTTGTATATCTTGTCTACCGTGCATCTCCTCGGATGTAGTGGAGGCAACTGCTACAGTTTATCGTATTGCGCTCGTCGACATTGGCCCAGGGGCATAGCTTATTAGCTAGCCAAAGACATTGGACTAGATGGATCATTTGCTGAACTTTGGCGCACGTAGGCGGTATATGCGCCTCTAAGAGCTTCCCAAGTCTGAGAGGTTGAGACTCGAGCCGAGGAAGCTGAGCGCTCTAGCAGAGTTTCGCGTCCCCGGCGATTTTGAGCCTGCTTCTGCAGCTATTCAGGGAGCAGGCGTCAGGATCATACTAAGTCACAGACTCCGGGGGCTGTCCGGTTGGTTAATGCACGACGATTCATTCAAGATCGTGCTGCGGCGGTTGCAATATACGGTGGGGCTACTTTTTTGCGTTTCACGGCGTGCAGCAACTCGCGGATGTGCCGGACGCCGAAGGCGAAAGGCGGAATCAGCTCGGGATGGATCTGGATTGAGAATGCAAACTGGTCTGAATGTGTCAAAATAGTACTGCCAAGGTTAGAGGGAAAGCTTCCATCGAAGCAAGCTAACTCTAGACTCTACGCTTTCACCGGCAATTCCTGAAACTCTTCGACCCCAGATGTCAGACCACACCAAATCTGT
>JBBPKI010001078.1:0-15066 GCA_038089155.1 Nevesoporus exiguus
GGCCATCATAATATATTACATTTATTACATCTATCTCTAATCTCTAAGTCTCTAAGTATGCTAAAGGGATGAGGGAGAACAAGTACAAGGGGTGGTGTGACATGGTGGGAGAAAAAGAGTGGCAGGGTAAGAAGGACAGGACTTAAGTAGTGAACAGTGATGAGGTTCACATGATGTCCCAAAGTGGGTAGAGCCCATTTGCAACCAGTGAACTTTAGTAAGCACATGCCCTTCATCGCCACTTATTGCCACTCACTATTTGAGCTCTCCGTCAGACTTTAAACGAGTTTTGCTCCTAGATTCCACCATTATACCATATTGCAGACCAATGCAATCATAGTGTATGGTGCACTACTAGAAACCTAATGGTGATATGGCGATCACTGTTGGCATGGACCAACAAAAAATACAATTATATTGGTGTGTCACCGTTGATTGCTGTTAGCATGAACTAATGTAAATGCAATTATGTTGCTCCATCATTGAGGCTTGGAGTATCAACAAAAGGGGGTTCCACCACCATTGTACTAACCTAGGTGCACACAAAAGGTGGTAGTATGGCATGCTGCCCTGTAATTATGTTGAGCATCCAGGTATGTCTTATTAGGCTCCTGGTGTTTCACCATTATTCATCCTCTCTAGCAGTATATATGCTCCAAGTGATTGATTCTTCCCCAAGCTATTAACATACCATAGCACAGTCTACTACAGTACACCACATTCATCTTGGTTGACCGTCAATGTTGCTGACAATCATCTAGATACAATCTTGCACAATATGCAGGAAGTCGTTAGCAAACCAGTAAAGCATAGAGTGCTGGCCTGCTCACCTAAAGTGGCCAAATATGCAGATATGTGCACCAGAGCTGACGCAGACATGACAGCAGTGTCAGGGAGCACCCACAGCACCTATAGCAAGCCAAAAAAGACACCGAACGCATCAAAAGATGTCAGCGCACGGGTATGGCACAGATTGCAGTCAAACACATCTGAAGTGGCTCAGTGCGTACCACACAATGTAGGCAGTGCAACAAGCATTATAAATAACTCACCAGGCATCCAAACATGTCCAAAACATGTTTGCAATATGTGCATTGCTGATCTGAATGTGCAGAGTTGATATCACACCACTCCAGACAACCAGGGCAACCTGGACCAACTGGAACATGGCAGAGATGAATGGGAGCGCATGAACTGCACAAACGGGACCCAACTTGATCGGATAGCATTCCAGATGGATGGCGCAATGGGCGACATGCGCATGGGCTCGAAATGGGTCAATCCAAGGGTGCTAGCTCATTAGGAAAATTACAAGGGTCTATTTTGAGCTTATGTGAACTTATCTGAGCTTATTTGTCTCGTCATGGCTTGTCACTCCGCACTCAGCAAGCCAAGCCAAAACAGCTGGCTAAGCCAATTAGATGGTAACACTGACACTCAAGCAAGCAGGGACAATACATAAGTGGTATATTATCATCATACTGATTGTATGAGACTGTAAGTCATGTCACCTTGCTAAAGCTCACTTATGTGCTGAGTGCACCACCAAACCTTCATCTCAGGACCATCCGTTGCACTGAGTTGCTTGATGGCAAGGACACAGAGTGAGCCTATCAGAAACTACACTACAGATATGGTCACTTCACAGGTAAAGTGAAACCATGCTCTATTGAACTACCTTGAAAGAGTGTCTACATAACAGCTGACATAGAACGTGGGATTGCCATAGGCGCTGCATCACCATCATCACTGTCACAGCTGTATGGACCTAAGGAATGGCATGGAAGTTGCTATGGACTCATCTGTATGGCGTAATATCTGCACATTTATTCAGTGCAATTCTGATTGGCCTCACACCACTTCAGTTGTGTGCATGCGACTTCAATTGTGTGTGCCTCACTTCGATTGTGTGCGCACCACTTCGATTGGCCCCATGCGATTTTCAATTGACCACACACAATCTTATATACTCAAGGTTGTAAATTGAGCAATATGAATCAAATTCACTTAGTGTACTAAGAACAAAAGAATGTAATCTAGAGGTGGAGAGCTAGATCGACAGAAATGTGCCAAAGTCATCAAAGGAGGGAAGTGAATAATGACCAGAATCCCATGGATTGAAAGTTGGAGTGGCATTAGGGGAGTCTGGAGCATGGTGATTCCGAAGAACAATATCATCTTGAGAAATTTCAACCATGTGAGGTGCCAATGAGAGAGGTGGACTCAGAGGAACCACACTAAGCACAAATGCATCCTTCATTGCAGCTGTGTGATTGTCAACAGAGAATACCATAAGGTACTTATAAACTTACTCTGTCTTTGTCTCTTCTGAGTTGGTGGTGATTGAGCTGGTGGTGATTGAACATTTGAGGAATGCTTGCCTAGAATGACCATTAATCTTACAATTTCATGAATGTGGCAAAGTTACTTATGAGACTGTGGAGGTGAAGTCTGGTCACCAATAAATGCAGCCTTTCCTTTATTCCTTGACACTGCAGGTTCCACAGAGTTCGAGCACAGCACAAGCTCGAGGATAGAGCTACTGAATTTCATATCAACATCTGACACGTCTGAACTCCTGTCAGTAGAAGAAATATTGATGATACTGTCTGAACCGCCAGTTGTGGGTTTGACAAGCTCTGATTCGTCATCCAAGCTGGAGTCTTGAATGTCTGACTCTGAGTCAGATCCGATGATCCATGGCTGGTCATTCCAAGAGTCATACATGATAATTGGAATCATCTTCCTCGTTGCTGAGGAAAATAGGAGTCATTAATAGGGTGTGCAAACAAAATAGTTAGGGCGTACCAAACCATAGTATACAGTCTGCAATACTTGCTTTAGTTCGACCTTTGTAATCAAGTAACATACTGCCATTGGGTTCCATAACCTCCACAAGCAAAAATGTTGAGTGTGAATGGACAAGGAGTGCCCAGTCTGGTTTTCTATCTGAAAAAGGTTGGCATGAATCAAGGTACAAAAAGACATGCAGAAACCATTCTTGCACTTGACGGTCAACATCAACATGAGACCATGCTGGGTCAATCATAATGCCAGCATTGCTGGAACCATTTGAGCTGATGAAACTGCCTCAATTTCTCATTGCTTGCACCTCACAGCTTTGCATCTTCCCCCATGGCGCCTTTGAGTTCTTCAAAACCCCATCATGCTTAATATAGTCAGTAGATATCAGATGGAGTGGGAGAATGGTTACAGCTTACATCGATGCCACATATGATAATTGCAACAGAACCAACATGAAATGAAGATGAACTGCTCTGGGGTCCACTTGGCAGGTGTGACCGACTGGTTTTTGCTGTGGTAGATACCTGCACCATAGTGAATCAATACTCAAACCATGAAAAAACAAATATAGAAGCTTACCTTATGGGACCCAGGTGGAATAGCACCGAGCTCATTAGATCCAAGTATCGCCAGTGCCTCTGCTCATGCAACCTTCCCCACAGGCTGGGACAGAAGCCACTGTTGAGGCTGGGATTTGGATCCAACCAGGTTGCTGAAAATGTCCTGGACCTTTTGGTTCAAGCACAGCTGGGAAGGTGGTAGTGATGACAGTGAAGGTGGTTGTGGTGGTGGTGGAGAAGGCAGATCGGATTGACTATGGGAAGCCTTGACACTAGGATGCTTACTAATCCCATGGTTGCATTCATAGCAGACAGGTTTTCTTTTATCCCCCAGTGGCCAAGTGAATTCCTCACATTCACAGGTACCATTTGCACTGCGACAAAAAGTGGAGCGATCAATTGTCATGATGCAAAAAACAGGCCATAAGAGAAGTTTAGATGGACAGGAGAAGGGGATCGCTAGGTAGCACTCAAGTAGCATAATGTAGATGGGTCATGATTTATATACAGTACCAACTTGGATCTAAGATATGTTGTTCATGACTTGAGTGATACATAAGAGGGCTTGACACCAGAGGCATGCCTGTTTATACCAAATTGGCTCTGCAAGTGAAACATCAAGCTGTTTGCATCGCCGTCAACCAAGCCAGATAGTCTCAGTCATAGGGTAATGGCCAGACTCCCACTCTGCCAATGTAAGACCAAACCCATCTGGAATAATATTGTGGTTGATCACAGCCTGGAACAGCTCAGAAAAAATCGCCTCAGCTTCAGAACTCATGAAGGGACTTCCATGTGATGGGACTTGTACCCCATCATGACCTCCATGCCATTGTTGCTGCAAGCAGACATGCTCTGCCTCCAGCCTAGAGTCTTTGTCTTCATCACTGATTACTTCATCAGGTGGATGACCTGCACCAGTCTGGTACCATTTGCATGTAATTGGCTGGCCATGAATGCCATAATGATTATTAATGATATCTGGGGACAGTCCTTCACACTCATCCCGATATACTCTGAATTGGGTTTGGCCAAGAAAGCAAAGATCCTGCAGTGTTACTTAAAAATTTAATCACAAAATTGTAACACGTGTACTCACCATCAGGCTTTTGTTGTTGGTATCTGGGCCACTGATAGGATGAGTATTCCATTCAAGTTGAAACATTGCACAGTCATCATTTATTGCAGGGAGAAAGAGACAATGAAGAAGCCAGAGGTGGTGCAGATTGTTAGGATCCAGCATGTGCTGATTTTCTAGCCATGTAAAGAATGCACACCAGCGGTGAGCAAACTGGGTTCCAACCTGTCATATCTGTGCCAAACCAGCCATCTCTGCCTCCCCTGGCCCCTTCTCCAACCAACTCTGGTCTCCTCTGTCCCCCTCCAGTCCACCTCCGTCCCCACCATGCATGGAGCTCCTCGGAGCTTCACTCCTCCAATCGGACCTGTGGCTGTGCTCGCTTGGAACCTCCCGGGCATCATCCCCATTTGTACTTCCTTTTGTTCCTTCATCCCTCCTTCATCCCTTAGTATTACCCTTGACATTCTGCGACCCTTAGGTCGCTTCTTACCTCCTAGAATATTTTCACATTGTTCTCCACCTTTGTCAGATACTATTTTCATCCCGTTTAGTATTTCCTTCGCTTACTCTGCCCTATATAACTCCTATGTACCTCCTGTACTATTCCTTAGCACAAATATCGACCAAAAGTCCCCCACCTCCTCTCATTTTGTGATCACTCCTCCTCCTTTCTGGAACTCCAGTCGGACTTGAGCCCAGAGAGACCAGGCATTTAACAGTATATTCATACTCACACTTGAGCAGGTCTCCACTCATTTCTAATGTCCTCTCACTTCTGTTTTGTACTCTGACCCTCCATTAGAATCTCTGCATGGGCTGGGATTTATTCTGAACCCAACCATGCCCTATGGAGTTATTTCATAACTTTACCTCCAACTGACTCTGCCCCTTCAGTGAGTCTCCTTCAGGCTACCCCTTGTGGTACCTCCAAACTCCATTCTACCCTGCCTTTCAGCAGCCCTTTATTACCCCTAGACCTCTGTTTCTCTTTCGCCCTCTTGGGCATCCTTTCTTCCCCACCTCTTGAAGCTCCATCTTCACTCCACCTTTTTGGCCACTTTTCTTCTTTGTTTTTCTGTACTACTTTCATGAACTTCATTTCTCCAAACCTCCAATTCACCTCCAGTGCTTTGGAGGCCCTTCCTTCTCCTCTTCTTCGACTGCCACTGTCCTTGGACAGTTTTAGTCGTCCATTTACTCCCTCCGTACCTCCAGTTGACTCCACCTTTCGTCAAGTCACCTTTTCCTTTGTTGTAGACTTTTCCCTTCTCCTGCCTCCTGACAAATCACCTCCAATGATTTTTATCACCTCCTTGGGTCTCTAACTTTGTTGGTTTTAGGATGGCTAGCTTGCCATGATACTCTGTTGAGTAATTGGCAATGAGCAGCACTTTGTTCATGATCCATACAAGGTAAGAAATGCCAAGCCCTCCGCTACTCCGGGCTTCTGGGGCCTCCGCCTTCATGCTCTGCCCCACTACCTTTGGACAGCACTCTGGATTCACCACAGCACCTTGGACTTACTACAGTCCAGTTCGCAGTCGACCTCCAGTCGCTTACTGGGGGAAGGCAGGACATCCCCATAGGATAGTCACCCTGCAACATCTGACTACACCCCCAACCCTCAACATCCACCTCCGACCCTTTCACACCTAAGGACTGCAGGTCCAAAGGTCCTCCACTTCTCCGACACCAACTCCAGTATCTCTGGACATAATGGTGATGGACCACCTTGGTCCTCTTTCTTTTCCTTCCCTCTTTGTCTTCCTTATGTTTTCTCCTTTGACCATATAGATGCCATGATAATGGACCTACTTCAGGCCATTTTATGGTACCTTTTATTCACTTTTCTGTACCCAAGGACCTTATGTCTGAAGGTAACTCCAGCCTTGCTCCAGCCAACTCTGCTCTGTCTGGACGGCCCCCTACTTCTTTTCTCTTTTGTATCTTCTTTACTGTATTCCAGACCTGGGACCATGTCACCCTTGTCCTGGCTCCATTTGAGAGCACCCCCTGATGCATCCTTTCTTTTCCCTCACATGTCTCTTTTATGACCTTACGATTCCCCCTCTAGGTCCATCTTCAGACCATTCCCTCAACTCTGGTCATGTCTGGTTGACCCCAGCCCACTGGACCCCTTTCCTCCGTTCTTCTCTTCCTTCTTCAGTATATTCCACTTTGTCTTTATTTTGGACTATTCTCTTCCACTCCAACAACTTTGGGTCCATTCCAGACCACTCCGCCATCATACCCTGTTCTTCATTTGTCTTCTTTGTTTTTTCCTCCTCCGCTTCCTACTCTTCTTTTTCTTCCTCCGCTGCTCTGTCTGCATTCCCCTTCACTTCCTTCGTTTCTGCTTCCACTTCCCCCTCCACCTCTGTTCTTCTTCCTCTGACTCGTCGAGTTCAATGAATTCCTGCAAAATCATCAGTATATTCCTTTCCTCTTGTGTATTATTCACCGGGCTACCTGATGGGGCCCGCACCCTTCCTTTGCCCTTTTCCTTCTCCTTTGCTGCCTTGTGCTCTCTCCTCCTCCACTCCAACTCTATGTTCCATCGCTCCTCCACAGTGGCAGCACACGCCCATGCCACCTCCTCCTTCTCCCATCTCTCGTGTTCCTCCCTTTTGCACCTCGCATGCTCCTCTGCCTCATGACAACATCGTCGCTCCACATTTTGCAGTGCTGTGAACTTGTCTTTGTTGATGGGCGTTGGACTTCTGGAGTTGTCGGCCATTGTAGATGGTAGTGGTTGGATTTCAAGTTGGTTGAATCAACCCCATTATACTCCATGGTAAAACTTTCGGACTCCACTTGGTAAGCAACAGACCATTCTGTCCATTCTTTCCACCTCCAGTTGGCCTTTCCACAGGGGCTTACCAGCCCTGCTTGGATTGGCTTTGACCTCTCTCCCATGCTTACTAGAGCCTTGAGGGCTCGGCCCTAAAGGGGAGGCACCATCATCAACATGATACCCACCCCTCTGGCCTGTCCTCTGCCACCTCCGCAACCCACCTCCAATACCACTACCTCCAGAGTTCTTCCACTCTGTTCGGACCACCCCAAACTTGTTCACCTTTGCTTAGATCACTGCAGACCACTCTCAGATGCCTTGGTGCATCTTCACTATTCCTCTGCCACTTTTGGTTCCTTTTGCCTTGGCATCTTATTCCACTTTTGACTTCCTTTCTATTTCTCTTCCCTCTATGAGTTCTCTATATCCAATCTGTACCCTCTGATCCCCCTCTGTTCTCTGTATCATTTCAGTACGACTCCGTCATCATCTTCATCTCCACTTACCTCCAGTGCCTTTTGGTACACCTCCAGCCCCTTCCGGGTTTTGTATGCCCGTTTCTGGGCATTCCCTCCATTTCCCTTGCCTTTTGTCTCTGTTTTCAATATTGGACTACTTACCCATCTTATCCGTTCGTCTCCTCTTCTGCATTTGTTTCCGTTCTTCTCCAAAACCTCCGGTATGCTCGCCATACACCTCCACACACCTCCAGTACATTTCTGCCCCATTTGTCAACTCTGGATCTATTTCCAGAGCTTTCCATCCTCCTCACTCTGTTTTCCATCACCTCTCCTCTGTTGTCTCTGTACATTTCTTATCCTTTCTCCATCTGCCAGTCTTCAGCATTGTACTACTTACACCTCAATCTTCCTTCACCTCTGGCCTCCTCCAAGGCACTTCGGACTTCCTCTGCCTTTCCCTTTTTCTCTATTCCTTCTGTTTCCTCTCCTTTGTCTCCATTCTGCTTCTTTCCTTTTCCATTTCTCCTTCTCCGTCCCTGTACTTCTCCCTCTGCTTTCACTCCAGACCTCCTCTGGAGTTCTCTGGTTCTATATAGTCACCTTTAGTCCCATCTCTGGGACTCTTCATGTCCTCTTCCTTTGTTTTTTCTGTCTTTCATTTCTCCATTTCAGTTTCACTTCTGTTCTCATCCTTTCTCTCTCCAGTGTTCCAGCACCCCCTCCGAACTCCTCTGCCACTGCCTCTGTGCACTCCGCTTGCACTCCCTCTGTGCTATCCACATCTCCATCCCCACTTCATGCATCATCCACTCCTCTCCTTCGTCTTGTTGCATGCCAAAAGACACCTCTTGACCTCTCTCGTGCTGGGGCCTGGATTTTTTCAGAGCGCATTATCATCAGTGGTAGCTTCTGAAGCCTCTACTTGGTCCTGATCATCTCCATTTCACTCCACATGGCAATTCCTTCAGACTCCACCTCAGTAAGCACCTCTGTCTATCCCTCTGTCGGCACATCCTCTCCACAGTGGCTTGACCGCCACCTTGGATTGGCTCCACGCCGAACCCCCACTTACTGAAGGCCTCAAGGGCTTGGCCATAAAGGGGAGGCACTGTCATATCCATGCCAAACCAGCCATCTCTGCCTCCCCCAGCCCCTTCTCTGACCAACTCCGGTCTCCTCTGTCCCCCTCCAGTCCACCTCCATCCCCACCACACATGGAGCTCCTTGGAGCTCCACTCCTCTGATCAGACCTGTGGCTGTGCTCGCTCAGAACCTCCCAGGCATCATCCCCGTTTGTACTTCCTTTTGTTCCTTCGTCCCTCCTTCATCCCTTAGTATTACCCTTGACATTCTGCAACCCTTAGGCTGCTTCTTACCTCCTAGAATATTTTCATGTTGTTCTCCGCCTTTGTCAGATACTATTTTCATCCTGTTTAGTATCTCCTTCACTTACTCCACCCTATATAACTCCTATGTACCTCCTGTACTATTCCTTAGTACAAATATTGACTAAAGCACTCTCCCCTCATTTCACAATCCCCCCATCTTCTCCCTGTCAGACTCCTGTGCCTCCGAAATACAAGGACACAGACCTGCTTAGAGGTGCGACACATAAATCCTGCACCAATGTCCTCCTGAGTACCTCCACTCTGACTCCTCCACTTGGACCTCCAGTCCAACTCCTATACTAACTCCTCCGATAACCCCTAGAACTCTGCAACTCCAGTCAGACTTCAGTCCAGAGAGACCGGCATTTAACACAACCTCAACCCACAAGCATTCAATTCGTGAATTACATGTGGACCTGAAACATAATGCCATTTTCTTTACAGAAGGGTGAGATAAATGACTTACAATCCCCACATGAAGGAGGCTCTATGAGTACCATTCTTCAAGATAACGTAGGTTGCAACATCAATATTCTCCCTTCCTCTGTTGCCTCTGACTTGGGAAGGCATGCCATATTCATCAACTGCTTGTTCAAATAGATCAAGAACAGTTGCCAAGCAGTTATTGTTGCTCACCCTCAAGGCAGTTATCTAAAGGAGGCAACAAAGTTAATATGGAAATACATGAACAAATGTACACCTACTGTGCGGCAAAAGCCATCTACGAATCCATGGATAACAACTCCCCAATGAATAAGCTTGTGATGGCCATCAATGTGCCAGAGTGCATTCAGGCACTTAACGTAGTACTTGCACTGCCTCTTGACTTGGCAGTCTCGAAGAACTTGGCCAACATGGTCAACTTGGTGAAGTGACTGGAGGATCCTGTGATATTGAACACAATGTCCGTGTGCTCATAAATGACCCATTGTATATCACAAGCCTGACTCAGGGTGTTGGGCCTTGAAGTGAGTGACAAGGGAGTCAAGCTCCGCATTGCTCAACATGGAGTAAGATCGCTTGATGCCATTTTTTTTCATGTAAGTGCAGAGTGTGTTCTGATGCACTCCTATCACATGGGCTAGCTCCTTAAGGCTGATTTGCCAGGAAGCATGGGTGGCTTCCTGGAGGTAGGTGATATCGATAACCTTCTGGGGACAACCCCGTCAGCCAGTGCAGAGAATGAACACAGGCTGAGGCAACTGAACATTAGTATCCATTCTGTATTTTGGTTAGTAGTTTACTGTTTTATGACTACGAGGCTACCCACTGAGTCTGGATACTCTCTTTGTAGCGTGACAGTGCTATAAAAAGGTCTCAGAGTTGGATAGCTACCATCTGGGTCCAGCTCTGCAGATCTGCCGAAACGGAATCGGATTCAACTGCTTCAATGAGGGGAATTACATCTTTGATTGTGGTGAGGTGAAAGGTGACTTGAACTGGGTCTGTTTGGTCCTGATGGAGGATCTGCAATGCATGCTGATAGACATTACATAGTGTATCCCTGGCCAAGAAGATATTAGGAATGATTTGGACTTGTGGGAGTGTTGGAAGTGTCTGTGGTAGCCTGAGCATGCAGACAATTGGATGAACACAGGTCCACATGGCAGGTGCTGCAGTTGTTAGCTCACAGTACTTGATGACTCATGAGAGCATAGGTCTCAGTTTTTTTTTGGCCTTCTCCACTCTTTTTTGTTGCCAATACATTTGGTGGTCTGCGGTATGTTGCACAACTGTAGGTTGGCCTATGCTTCGAGGGGTTCACAGCCACTCACTATAGACTCCTGGGCTCTGGTGAGTCATGAATGTATATGTCTGTGCTACAATGAATAGATCTGTTCTGCATCCCACAACTTGCAGCAGCGGATACAGTGATCACCAATAACTCTGCTTGACTCCTGGTCAAATCCTCATTGCCTCTTAGCATATGGTTTGTTGGATGATGTAACATATGTCTGATCAATATCTATCCAAAGCCATTTTGTTTGTCTCACACACCCCCTTTGTGTCCTTTGAGCTATACTTCAACTACCCTGCTACACCACACTTTTCATCTGTTGCATTGAATCGTAAAATCCAAGCCCACTGAATAATGCCTCTCTGAATTCTCTTGCCCAAGTGGCCAGTCACCCCACCTGGCTCAGATGGGTCAAATGACGATGAAAAGTTGTTGAAACAAACACTACCATGCATTTATTCGAACAGCAGTGAAGATGAGCTGTACAGGGATGCTCTTCTTCAAGCTCAAGACACTGTGGATGCTATGTTTTTACCTAAACTTTACTGGGATTCAGAAGGGGGGGAGGGTGGGGACCTGAATGACTCAGATAAACACACACTGGGCGCATTGCTCTCCCCCACTATCATAGCATCATTTACTCATGCTCACGCCACTTCAGACACTGTTTTGGAACTACTGCAGCACTCAACTGAAGCAATCTAGGTAAGCAAATCAATCCATCAATATCACCCAGCTGATCACATCCTCTTAGGTCTGCCCACTCACACAAAGCCAATACACAGCTGTTCTCTCAATCATCTCCAGCTCCCAGTGCTCTATCACTAAGTACAACTTATTGGCTCCACATCAATAATTATTAACAGCACTCTAGACACTGGTTCAATGTTGAGGAGCAAGAGATCATAATAATGGGACCTCCTCACGGGACACATGAAAAGCCTGGGCAAACATTTGCAGCCAAAACAACGTTCAATATGCAGTCCCACTACTCTGACAACCCTGAAAGACTCCAAGTACTGGCCCTCCCTAACACCATCATTGCAAACATTGGCATCCCCAACTTTCAGCTAGAAGTCACTAGAGAAGGTTGACCAAAGACCCTTTGGGTTGGAGAGGTCAGGTTCAGCTTGACAGCAAAGCAAATGGAAGACAAGCTCATAAGCTTCGTCAATAATGCCACTGATCTCCTCTTCTTCATTGACATCCATGAACAGTCAAAATATTGTGAGCCCAGCAATTCTTCTACTGTGGCAACAATGCTATGAGCTCAGGGCTATCTCGACTTCGACGCTTTCAGCTCTGAATACTCTCCTTTGTTCCAACCTGTCACACTCCACAGTTTCCAGTGGGCATCCTTAAAGGAAGTCCATTTTCATGTCTGCATTTGTAAGAACAGGGTTTTCGATTTCAATGACAACAACCCTCAATATGCCGCAACCAGGGTAAGTGGTCATGAGATGGGTCACTTATGTATATTTTGTTAGTGCTGATGGTCTTGGCAGATCATTTATCCAACCACTGACATGGAGCAAGTGGATGAGGTGCTGCACCATGCCAGGGTCCGTTTGCATTGTTTCATTACTGGCCACTCTCCGGACGACGAGGTTTCCATTCCTGTCCAGTCTCTGGGAACCTATCCATACAAGTGGAATAACATGCACTTTGCTTTGAAGAATTCATTAATCTGCACTGCACATGAACACTACACCGACTAGTACGAACACAAAGGGAAGAAACGCAAGAATGCAGATGTCAATTCTGCTATTGCACAAGGTATGTAATTTCCCTCACCACCTTGTATAGCATCGCTTATCTCCACTGTCCAACCAGGCACAAGTGAGCAATTGGCCACCACCTCATCACCAAACGCTGGGAAACATGCAAGGATATGTGGGGGTGCCATCGGAGAGGGTCCTCATTAATGGTTGACTTGGCTTAGCCCTTTTTCCTTATGCCAGGCCATCAATGGATTGTTCAGTTGTTTTTATTTTGCTCTGCTTCGTTGCTCCCGTGTACAGTTCTCCTAGATGCTTGGTAGTGCCAGGACCTTGGATTGCCTTGTGTTGTAAGTTGTGCTTGTTGTTTGCAGGGCAATACACCTTTTTTTTCGTACATACATCAGAACCAACTTGTGTCCAATTGTACCCATCAGTCTGCTATTTGTCTGTTCTCATTCAACTGTTCAAGACCCATTGCCATCAGACTAAGGAAATCGACCAGGCAGCAGTTCAGAACTAACAGGAAACCGAAACTGGACAATTCCGGTACCAAAAGTGATCATGATCATGTGACTGTGTCTCCCACCTACCCTTTGGCCACTGCTCGCACCCCACACCTCCAAGCCTTGCACATTCCTTCACCGACTCTTTGTCTTTCTGCTTCCCATCCTTCTCTTGACCTGCTCTCGTGAGCAATGTTGGTTGTCCGCCACCCCAACTATTACTTTTCAAATGGGACCCATATGTTTCAGGTAGGTCAGCTTCCTCTTATCCAGTCATGTTGCCTTAGTTTTCCAGGTTGAAGATATGCTTTACAAGTTGTATGGTGACATTATCACCACTCACTCACCCATCCTCGGGGACATGTTTTCGATTGGAAGTATCAGCCCTCCAACTCTTGAGGGGAGAGATGATGACCATGCTATTATCCTGCATGACTGGAGTGCTACTTTTGATTTATTCCTTGACCACATTAATGGCAGGTAAGAAAACTTACTTTTTTGTGTACATTTGTCCTGATGGTCTCATATGTAGATCGTGCAGTATGAGTTCTGGTGAAGAGTATTCTCATCAAGAACTCTGGGACCTCTGATCATTTGTCGACAAGTATCAGTGTGCTAGAATGCAGCACTTTGCCATTGATCTTGTTTGGGGTAGAAGATTTAGATATCATCCTGCAGAACTTGTTCAATTGGGCTGTTGATTCCATATCCCAAAGCTCTTTGTGTGTGGCTTCAAGTGCCTCCTCAACATACCATTGGAAGAAATTACAAGGGATCACCAGTTTGTGATGGGCAACGAGGCATTTATTGCACTAGTTTATGCCAAAGCCACTATTGAATGGCACACTCACATCCTTGCATGTGAGGAGCCAGCAATTCCGCGCATGCGAATGATTGTCAAGATCCAGTTGCATGCAAGGAAGACTGGCATGCCATTTGGTGGAATGGGACGGCCCACTTTTTACTGGATGGGAGGAACCCACAGCTGTTTCCAGATGCTGTCAGCCATTTCCGTGACCTACAGTTTGGCCCCATGAGTCCTGGTTGTTGCAAGTTAATGTTCCAGGTGCTCAAGCATGGAGTTGGCATTGGCCATGTCAATATCTTTGTCACTAGCATATGCAATGGCTTGTTTGACAAGCTCAAGTTCAGCTCTCATGATTTGTGATTCATCACGCTTGTACTGTATGCACATAGTATATGCGATGTTGTCTGTCTCTTCTGAATTCTATGCATGGTCGATCAAAAAACTCACAAGTGTTGTGACATGGTAAAAATTTGCACAGAGTGAACTGGGGTCACATGCACACAATTGAAATCGTGCGGGACCAATCGAAGTGGCGCGTGCACAATCGAATTGGGGTGCGCACAATCGAAGTCGCGCACACACAACCGAAGTGGCGCGGGGCCAATCAGAATCGTGCTGAATAAATGTGCAGATATTATGCCATAGATAGCTTTACCCATGCAGATACATGAGCACAAGTCAAGTCGTCTGGCACCAGCTGCATGACGACTATGGCGTCTGGATTGCACAAAAAATCCCATGCAACACTTTCTCGCAGCGCACACTACTTTTCACCCAAGTGTGCCACTTTTCGCTCAGAACATGCTAACTTTAAACTTGATAACTTCCATAGGGGAAAACATTATTATTGAACTGGTCAGTCACTAAGGTAGAGATCATGGTGTGAGGTATGTGCAATGCATGAGAGGAACCATTAAGGAGTGAGTGTGAGTAACTGCAGTGGGCCCATAAATGAGGGAATGGACTTGGAGTAAAGAATTAGCTGGTGATCATGAGGATGTTTGACAGACTTGAAACTAATACAGTATCTATGCCAATTGGTCCCAGGTCTGGTTTCAAGTAGGACGAAGTGCAGAAACTATGCAGCTCGAAGAGAGTAGTTGAGGCATCAGGTACGGTAAGCTTGGGTTGGCATATGGAATTCAGCCATTCCAACAGACTCTGGAAATAGTCTGGTAACCTCTGACGCCATGGTTGTTGTCATTCT